>CAHIKZ030000343.1:312500-335000 GCA_903632075.3 Acanthosepion pharaonis
TCTATCATTATTATAATTACACCACCATTAGTAATCACTTTTACTACAATACCTTTTAACTAACAATATTATCATTACCACCAACGCACAGCACCATCACTTACACATCACACCCACTATTAACATATAAATCCACTACAATCTTTATTACTTCCCCAGCATATTTAATACCTTAAAACAATATGATCAGATATAATTTCCATATGTAACCATGAGAATAAACACCTATTACCAGGCAGCTTTAATATAATAACAATAATAATTTTGGTATTAAAATATTAAAAATTATTGCAATCTCCAACTACCATAATTTTACACAGAATACCTATTATCAGGATTTATACCAAAATAAATTAATACATATAACAAAATAAAACAAAAATAAAATAAAATACCAACAACCACTTTTTAGTTCAAGCTACCACCACAATAACTACATTCATGGTTTTATCATTCTCCCACCACCGTTACTAATCATTTCTAACAATTTACAATTTCTACCAATTTACAACAACTATTAGCTATCATTGTCTCCAATCCCTTGAAACATTACTATCACATCATATCATATAGACCCGTTATTACATTGAACTACCCTCTCACCCAGCACATTGAATATTAAACTAAACATCACCATATAAATTATCCAATAAGGATTACAAATTTCTACCTGTTACATATACACAGTCACCAAAAACAAACAAATAACCAGCTTTAATTATAACATATAAACCCCCATTTTTTTTCAAAAATTTAAAAATAAATATAAATAATAATAATTTTTACCTATCATAATTTTACAAACCCCACTACACGCATATACATACATGCGAGGAAATATTTTTCAGCGCGAAAACACTTAATATGACATGTATACAGTAACGAGACATTTCCGCCACACATCGAATGTTTAAATTTCAACATTTCAACATACAAATGCGTATGTATAGATATAACACCACCCGTATACATACATGTGTCATAGCCGAAACTGCCCACATATGTATGAGTCCCGACGGACGACCAAGTATGTATATGTGTCTGCATACATTGATGTTTGCGTTAGTACGATGAATGACAAAACGACGAAATTTCTCCCACCACTTCCACAATAACACCAATACACGCAATCTAGATAAACCCCAATTTTTTTAAAACATTAATCAGTTTGTCTGACGATCGTTAAAGCGTGAAACCCAGGGTCACAAACTCACATCTATCCAACCAAATACATACATAAAAATACATATATATATATATATATATATATATATATATATATATATATATATATATATTGATAATATTAGTGTTCAATCTATCTATCTATATATATATATATATATATATATATATGTATATATATATATATATATATATATATTGATAATATTAGTGTTCAATAGATAAATAGATAGATAGATAGGAAGGAAGGAAGGAAGGAAGGAAGGAAGGAAGGAAGGTAGGAGGGAGGGAGGGAGGCACGGTGGAGTAATGGATAGCGGCTTGGAGTGAGGAATCGGAAAGCCGAGTTCGAATTCCAGTCGAATCCATTACATTCACTTACGTGGGAAAGGTATGAATCCTCTTCTTCTCCCTCCAGCTATGGGTAAAATAGCAGGACAGACTGGGTTCTATAGCCTTGGATGGCAACTGGACTAGTAGAAGGACAACTCTGAATTCAAATCTTGCAGAGGGCCGTTTGGGGACCTTGTGGCACGTAGGTCTCTGTATTCGTCCCTTCAAAAAGTGTGGATGGTCCTGTACGAAACCTTCACTACTATAATCAAATCTCATGTGCTGTTTTCGGGCTGTCGGTTTCCAGGGAACTGATCTGCTTGACCCTCATACGTCGAGTATATATATATATATATATATATATATATATATATATATATATATAAATTCCCAAGAGGATAAAATCTAGGTAGAACTCAATGTCCAGCACAAAGTAAGAATATAATATCAAAGGTTCAAACATGGTTATAATTTATTACATTGGAATCGTAATCACGATCCAATTACAAATTTTTAAAAAATCGAAAAATATAACTGATGAATTGGATCGTGATTCCAATATAATAAATTATAACCATGGCATATTCGTGTTTGAGCCTTTCATATATACGATACAGATTCGAATCCTGTCGGAGGACGAATATTTTCTGTGAAAATTTCTCGGACATTCAGGCTGGTAAATGTTGTTTAATATTGTTTATTATAAACAGAGCATTTACTTAAATATGTGTATCTATAAAAAGTATGTTAAACATAAAAATGTCTTTAATATATATATATATATATATATATATATATATATATATATATATATATTTATATATATATATATATGATGGGCTCTCCCGTCGTTTTCGACGTATGAGTGTCTTTCAGTTTTTATGTTTATGTTTCGTATAAGACAATAATTCTGCACGGGATTTTCAAATAAATCCACACTAAGGCGGATATACTGATGGACTGAGCATCATATGGGATGATGTATTAATCCGAGATTTAGTGTTAATTCTTAATTCTCTTGAAAGCTTCAAAGTTAGTTTAGGGAGCAGGTATTTGTTCAGTTTGATCGTTTTTCAACAGCAAATTCGATTTCTTCTATAAGGATGTTTGCAGCAATTAAATTCTATTTAAGTTTTTCCCTAAAGCGTAACCAAGGACGGCCTATGTTACACTTACCATGAATAAATTGGCTATACATGAGGGTATTCGGCATACTCATTCTTATGAAATGACCAGCCTATGTGAATTCTGAATGTGAATGGTGAAATGTGATTCAATGCCACCGACACCACATTTGATGAAAAGATCAGGGTTAGAGATTTTGTCCTGCCGATTATTACCGTGTTAATATATATATATATATATATATATATATATATATATATATATGTGTGTGTGTGTGTGTGTGTGTGTGTGTGTGTGTGATTGTTTGGTAAGAAGTTATCAATATTCATTTATTCACTTTCTGTATTGTTCGGACCGATATTTTGTTTTCCGGGCAATTTTTAACATAAATTGTCAAAAATATTCTGAGAGCTTTCATCTTTCATAAAAGTGCGTAATTTTTGTTTTGAATAAATCGTTTCAGTGCGTATGGATTGTACTTTCTATGGCAGAGTGCGTGTCTAGTACAGCCAAACAAAAGAAAATAAAACAATCTTGAACACAGAATCTGCATAAATTAAAAGTTGCTGCATAAATGTAGCCAATATATAATTATTTATATATTATATGCGCGGTACTTATTAGAAAGCGCTCAATATCAGAGATATATCCCCACTTCCATAATAAAACCAATATACACAATCTAAATAAACCCAATTTAAAAAAAAAAACAATCAGTTTGTCTGACGATCGCAAAAGCGTGAAGCCCAGGCTCACAATCTCACATCAATCCAGTAATATATATATATATATTTATTTATATATATATATATATATATATATATATAATTATTTATTTAAAAATATGTTTCCATCGCGACATAAGAGTTCTTATGTTTCAAAACAAGAGCCGAAAACTTCAATATAATTATTTGAATTAAATTGAATTAAAGTACCAAGCTCTGTTCCATCTTCAAAGCGAACTTTTTCTTTTGGAATAACTAATTCTTGAAATTTACGCTTTTTATGAGCATATTCATTATTAAAATTAAAATTTCTATGGTAACAGCTAGAGCAATTATTTAAAAAAGGGCGTAAGGGTTAATAATTTGTATCAATATTTCAGTTACATTCAAAGAGGTCAAGTCAGGGTAAGGATGGGTTGTCGAAATTTAAAGCGGAATACATATATATATATATATATATATATATATATATATATATATTTATAAATATATAGACATAGGTGCATGCACATACATGTATATTTTTTGAATAAAAAATTCCAAGAGGATAGAATCCAGGTAGAACTCAATGTCCAGGACAGAGTAAGGATATAATAATATATATATATATAATTCTCAAAATATGTGTGTATGTATTTGTGTTTGTGATCGGATGTCGTTTATGCGTTTCCACCGTTTTCATCCGATTTCGATTAATTTTTATTTGTTTGATAGATAATTCTTCAATGCCGGTTTTGAGTTCAAATTGGCTGGAAAAATTTACAAAACTTGAATGTGAAAAATGGAAAAAAAACTGATTTTTTTACACAAAAATCAAAAGCAAAATCTAATGTCTGTAAAAAACAGCGTACAATCTATTTAGAGAGTTGAAATCTAACGCAAAAAATTATTAGAAGTAAAAAAAAAATTGTATCACAAATTAAAATTTTCGTGTATCATTATTATGACGGTCCATGGAAGAGGTTTCTTTCTTTCAAGATTGGGAACGCAAAAACGACCCCTTCCAGGGTCAGCTCCCCATTCAAATTGTTAACACCCAATTTGTGGATGTACCTCAGTTGCACTCAAATGTTGTTACTAATATTTATTTTCGGATGAGCTGACTTTAAACTTAAACTGCTGCAATTGAACGGCAAAAATTCCCAGTAATGAAACACCTGGTCGAAGACAGGTTATACTACTAGTATATGCATTCATTCATATATATATATATATATATATATATATATATATATATATATATGGTAATGGTAAAATAAATCCCTCGGCTGTATAATCTAAGTGGGTGTTGTAATATAAAAATATCAAAATTGATCCACAAGAAAGAGCTTGATGTAATTTATTTGTAGAGAGCAATAGGAAAAATAATTTAAAAAAATTATTTTTACCTCCTGTGGGGAATATGCTATTTTGGCAGACGTTAAAAGTGATCGTCTGTCTTTTCAACCCCGAAATGACATGGAATTCACGTCCGCAGAGCTAGAGGAAGCAGAAAATAAAAGTTAACTAAAAAATTTAGGAAAGGGTCAACCTAAAATTTGGCAAGCCAACTATACAGAGTTCACACTTATCGATGTATGAGTCAGGCGATACTACCTGACAGGTGTCAGGAAAGTTGCTCAGTATCTATCTTAAAGGGAACAAGTTGTATTAAATGATGTCAGAGAATATTAAACCTATGAATACATAATTGTGGCTGTCAGAAATAGGAACAAATCAAAAATATATAATGTGACAAAATAGCAAAAATAGAACTCGAGGAATATTCTAAGTAAAGGGATATTTTATAAATTATAATTGTTAAAACATAAAAAAGATCCAAAAGAGATGGGAGTGTGGAGCGAATTAGGGTAGCTAAATAAGGCACAATTATATTATGCAAGTTTGAATCTGTTTTATGACGACATATGAAAATTAATTCGTACCTCTGATTCAATAATTGGCTTTCATTCTTGTATTTTATTATTTTTATTTTTTCTGCTAAGCATAAATTACACCTACGCCTAAAACTGGTTGGAGATTGTGCTGAACCTATAATTTTTCAAACTGTTTGTAGGTTTAGTTTACTTCCCAAAATCTTTTGAAAAAGAATGAATGCTTATGCGTATAAAACCGTTGTTTCCATTCCCCTTCGGAAATTCCAATATAAAAGATTTTATTATACATATTTTCTTTAAGAGAAATGTTTGTTTGATATATATAACCTTGGCACATTTGCATTTTCCCTCTACTGGATAATGTATCTTTAGATTTACAACTACAGGAGGGTTCGATACTAGGTTTGTTGTTTGTTATTAAAGATCTGTTTCAAAATAGCTTTAGAGTGGTTAGAATTAACATTAATATACATGGGGATTTCTTTGTCATTATGGTATTTTTTGAAAGTTTTATTATCGAGGTTAAGAGTGATATTTAAATTATCAACTATTTTAAATTTAGAAGAAATCTCAGTTCTAAACCCTAGTAATTTAAAGGCCCTAATGATTTTCTCTTGGATGTTCGAGGTTAGTGGACCATTACTATTGGGAATGAACATGAGTCCATCATCTCTGTATAGGCCTATTTGCTTGGGATCCACTATTCTACTAAGGGTATCTAAAATGTAAATGCATACTAAATCAGAAAACTCTACTGAATCATATGCCACCATAGGGACATCAATGTTATTTTCTAGCTGTCTGGACGATGTTTATTTCCTCATCCTCTCCACATAGTTTTTCTAAAGTTAATGCCATTTACCAAAAGATCTATGGGGACAGATGAATAGAAATCTATAATATCAAATTTGATAAAGGTAGCTTTATCCTTATTTTCAATATTGATAAAGCATTTAAATGTGTCAGAGCAATCATCTCAGAGATTAGTATAAGGTGTAACTAGTAATTTATCGTTTATTTTTTATTATATTTTTTTAAATTCGATCTGGTTCTGTTTTTGTTGAATTTATTAATTTAAGATTAGCGAACTTAGCTTTATGATCCTATTATAATAAATATGCATCTTCCGTATGGCATTTTCTCACTCTATCTATCTATCTATATATATATATATATATATATATATATATATATATAAATATATATATATATAGTTATACATATATACATATTTATATATATATATATGATTGCCTGACGATTACGTCAAGCATGAAACAGACTGTCGCCTCTAAGGGTTGACTTCTATGTTCACTTTTATATTTACACACGCTCTATGTCTGACATTGAACACTTTATCCCATAAATATAGCACACCTTAAGACTATATTTCTTC
Organism: Acanthosepion pharaonis; assembly: GCA_903632075.3. NCBI lineage: Eukaryota > Metazoa > Mollusca > Cephalopoda > Sepiida > Sepiidae > Acanthosepion > Acanthosepion pharaonis. Next base: position 319,142 of record CAHIKZ030000343.1, read on the forward strand.
ATATATATATATATATATATATATATATATATATATATACAGGTTACGATAAATTTTCGTCAAATGATGCAAAAATTAATATAACACTGACATCATATATATATATATATATATATATATATATATATATATATATATATATGCAGGATACGATAGATAAATTTTTGTCAAATGACATAAAAATGAAAATAATACTGACTCCTCACATATATATATATATATATATATATATATATTTGGTTGGCTTGATGTGAGTTTGTGACCCTGGGTTTCACCTTTTGATTGCAAAAGCGTGAAACCCAGGGTCACAAACTCACACCAATCCATCCAAATATGTTAGCTCTATCTCTGATATTGAACGCTTTCAAATAAGTACCGTGGATATAATATATAATTATATATTTATATTTATATACACACACTTTTCGCAACACACACATATAATATATATATATATATATATGGCACAATATGTGGACGTGTATGCAGGTCACTAGCGTCGAATTTAACTTAATGAATCCGACAATCCCATTCAACTTTTATGTGTGTCGTATGTGATACTTCATTCCCGCTAGTGACCTGCATACACGTCCACATATTGTGCCACGGTGAGGATTTGGGAAGATAGCAACGGGAAATATTTGTTGAGACTTTTCGCCGTTGTCTTTCGTCGCTTAGCCAGTCAATAAGATCGATTTCAATATTTTTTAGACATCTCTGGCACAAATGTCTCCAGTTATTTCTATCCGGGGCAACTCGATCGAAGTTAGTATGAGGCACATTGAAGTTACTCTTTAACTTGTGTTTATACCTAATTCACGATCGTCTAAAACTCTTTCGACCAATGTGAAGCTGGCTATACACGATGAACTCATGTTGTGACCGCATCAGGAAATTATGATACACGCTTAGGCGATCATGTATCTTTCGATGCCATTTTCTTTCTGTGGTAGATCAGTTTATGGAAGAGAAGAGTATTCATACCTTTCCCAAGGTTATTAGCAAGTAAGTGAATCTAATGGATTCGACTGGAATTCGAACTCGGCTCTCCGATTTCTCAATCCGAGCCGCTATCCATTACTCCATCGTGTGTCCTCCTTCCATTTTACGAGAAGTTCAGCATTGGACACCCTATCGTCAAAATTATAGTCACATAAATATATTAACACTGTTTATAGTTGGATTATTGTCCTCGTTGTTGCTATTACTACGTTTCGGCCGCTGTGTCTCCGGCCTTTCATAGATGTATTAATTTGAATATTTATTTAATTTACCGGGCTACACTGTAGGTTACACAGCTCGATATACAGCTGACGAAGGCTGCAAGACAGATCGATCGAAACACAGTTATATCAACAACAAAGATGAAGACAATAGTCTGTATATAAAAAGTGTAAACAATAGTTCAAAGGGCAGTGAAAAAAGATTTGACAATGAAATCGTACGTGAAACCTGTGGGTTACCTTGTTACTCTAGGACAGAAAGATAAAAGATTAGAGAAGACGAAGATCATATTGAATTAGTTCGTAATTAATCCTGGAATATATATATATATATATATATATATATATATATATAACAACGTGTGACTGTTTTGAAAATATACAGCATTTTAGTATGTAGCACACACACTTCTTAACAAAGAGACATGTTTCTATACAAACAGCAGAAACTTGTGTCATTTTATTGATATAATTTTTGCATCAATCTTAGACAAAATTCCGATATAAAGATAATATCATGTTCAATTTATGGAACCGGAGATATTTTGTCGACGAAAAGCCTTCTTTTTCGTCGGAGTAAATTACCATTTTTCTCATCTTGCAGAATTTTATTATTTTTATAGAATTTTTTTTATGACTATTACAATAAGCTGTCATGTGGTATGCAATTCTTTATTAATCTTTTTTTTTTATGACTATTTATGTCTTCTGGTCCTCGAAAACAAAGAAAACTTATTTTACGACACTGAAGTTGAATGGCACGACTGCGACAATTCACTGCAGGAGGTATTCAACCTACGTCAGAACTAACTCACGACAAAATGGTCGGAACGGAACTTAGCTGTAAATGCACTCACGGACTACCTGTATTTACGTCATAACTAGCTGAAATTTTATATAAAATCCGCAAATATCGCTTCAGTACTTCTTAAATCCTCGGTGTGAACTGTGTGAACATATAACTGTAGTGTTAGCGTTTTAAGGATAATATAACGAAAAGCTCAATCTGTCATACCTAAAATTATTGATCATTGACTTTATCATTTAATATCGACATAAGGATGTGTGGGTTTGGGTGCTTTCTTCGAACCAGGATTATCACGCCATGATACGAGAAACCCTTGAGAAAATCAAATGAAGAATCTGCAGTTTTATTGGTCCTGACCTGACATCTCGGCTCCAGTCATCTTCCTTTCGCCGTGATGTTGCTTCCCTGTACCTTGCCAATTTAAGAACCTTACCAATATAGGTACCTCCACTCAGTTTCGATACCTAAGGTTTAAAATGAATTTTTAAATATGCAAAAGTATCCTTGAAGTTTTCATTTGAGCTTTAATTTAAAAGTTAAATGATTAAATTTACTATTTACAGTAAGCAATTTTTAACAGGAATTATGTTGACTGAAATCTCCATTTTTTTTGGCCGCCTTCAAAGAAGCGGCCATTTTTGACACGTTTTGGTACATTTGTAAACAGAAGTTAACTCTCCGTTTTAAAAATCTTCCAAAAAATAGCATATACTTTTCTTAAACTTTATTTAAGGAATATTAGATGGTTTAAAGTATAATTAATCTGATTTGAAAAAATCATTTACTCTAAGTTTAAAATAGAGAGAAATGTATTTTGAAAACAAACAGTGGCGGTGATTACGCACTTCGAACCGTCGGGTGTCACTCATTGATCACTTAGAAAATAAAAATAAAATCTCTCAACAACTTTTCTGTTGTTCTACGGAGATTTTATCTGTTGAAACATAATTTAAGAAAATGACAGGTGAGCGCCATTTTTATATAATTTTTAACAACTCAGTAATCTTAAACATATTCTCCGTAATCTAATTTAAATTTACTATATCATCGCTCTTATTTGTTTTTTATTATATCTTGTATGGTCGACCATAATGTCAAACTGGGGCACTTTGCATAATATTTTATATACTTAAAAAAAAAATTAAAAATTATTTTCAAAATCGTGGTGCAAAATACTTTGTATTGAGCTTTTCAATTTTTGATTAGTAAATATATTTTTCACTTAATAACAAAACCACCTAACCGGCTAAATGTGACGGAGAATTTTAAAAAAGATTATATATTATAAATTATTATAATTAAAATTTTTAAAAATGAAAACAATTATTGTAAAAATTCATTATTCATCGAAATTTTTTTGAAGACAATAGTGTCCTTAATAAGTCTTATTTATATATATAAAAAAAAACTTTTCTGATTAAATAATGTCTTACTTTTATTACATTTTTCGATTCGTTGCAGATTTTCGAGAGGTTGTTTGAAAACAAGAAATTGATGAGTTACATTCTCCACGGACTTCTGCTTTTAAGTAATAAAACAAATTTTGAGAATGAAATTTAATTTCTTGAAATATCAGTAAATGAATTTGCGGGGTGGGGTGAGGGGTAACATATATATAATTTTTTTTTTCAAATATTTTCTACAAAATACTCAAAAATAATTTCATTCATTTGTAAATAAGTCCTGAAAGTTTCATTAAAATCCGACAATTACTTGATTTTTGCAAGAATTTCCAAATTAATGTCTTTCAACTGAAAGGGCCGCTAAATCACTAATCGACCACTGATAAAAAAAAACAAAAAAAAAACAAGACTTTAACCATAATTTCTAGCATGCTAGAAAGGATTTAATAATTTAATAAAATAGTAAAAATATAAATTGATCTTTCTTCTTAATAATAACATAAACATTTAGACGATAAAATTTAGTTTTTATTAAGTTTGGGGTCTTATTTTCATCATGCTATATTGCTTTTTCCAACGACAAAATGAAGGTCCGTAATATAAATGATTTCATGGTAATTATTCTGATGATTTTAGGAATTTAAACGCAGTACTAAGTGACTTTGAGTAAATAGATGGCGGATGAAGGTTTGGGAGGAATAACAGAAAAACAAGATTTATCAAAAGAGGAAAATGTGGAGAACCATGATCGACTATCTATAGCTGTATGTTCTTGTGTCTGTGCATATATATGTATGTGCATGCATCATATATAAGTTAATATATATAAGTTATATATATGGTGCGCGTGTGCGTAAATATATATACATATATATGTGCGTGTGCATATATAAGTTAATATATTAAACCTACATATATATATATATAATAATTAAGTAATTCATCGAGTCTAGAAGAAACCTCAACAGAATGCAGTGGACGGCCGTTTCGTCAATTATTTGGAACTTATCAGCATTGCGCATCCAAGAAGTGAAACCCGGACAGTTACGTTATCAGGCAAACGTCATACCAACTGTTCCAACGGGTCCAGGTGACGATGAGGTAGCGAATCAGACTCGATATAGCGCCTTTCACTCACATATTCCGTGGTGGAACTCATCCGAGTTTCTCTTTACCCATAGAACTGTGCCCCCACAAGCCACGACTATTATCCCTAATTGTATATCCTGACTTGAATCGGCTTAGAATGCTCTGGACTTCAATAAAACTAGATTTTGATTTGATTTGTTTTTTACGGTTTATCAGCCCTTTGTATGTTATATAAAGCCAACACATTTTAGATGATAAGAATAATTCATTTCTTTTTTTAATATGAATATTGAACTGGCAGTCTTTAGATAAACAATGATTTTTTTTATTTCAGACACAAGTTGTACTATTTAACCCATAGTTGGGCGAAGGAGATGGATTAATATCGTTTCCGATGCTATTTGTGAAGGGCAACAAGAGTAGAACTCGCATCATTTTTTAAACCCCATTCTTGCTTTAATGGTAGAAATGTTTAACGTCTTCAAACGTTGTGTTAAAAAAATTAAAACAAAAAAGAATTAAAGCCCCAAAAATCGATATGCAAATACTTTATCTAAGAATTTAGATAACCTGAATCGCTTTTCTATCCTCAGAACATGGAAAACAATATGGGAACTCGCAACAGGAAATTAATGGACATAATAATAATAATAATAATAATAATAATAATAATAATAATGACGACAAGCTTAAGAAATACACTGAACACCGAATTGAATTTGTCAAAATGTGGGACATTCAATCCACGACTGTCTCAGTTGCCATTCGGGAGCTTGGGGTCTATATTATCTCACACGAAATCTTAGATTACGAAAAACGGAATAATGTATGTCACTAGCTTCATCGCTTCAGAAGTTTGCGTTGCTTGGCACTGTAAATATTTTGTTTAAGGTGTAATACCGATAATGAAAGATGTCTGTTTCAAAAAGAAAATCCCGCGGAAAATATAATAATAATAATAATAATAATAATAAGAAGAAGAAGAAGAAGAAGAAGAAGAAGAAATCGTAATCTCAAAAATGTGGCACATGGGAACATCAACAATCCCTGTTGTAGTTTGAGCCCTAAGAATGTTTGGAAAAGATTTCAGTAGACTAATTGAAGGGAATTCTGGAAGTCCATACATCAAAGAGATACAAAAAATTGTTCTCACAAGTCCAGCCCACATTTTACGGAGGGCTATATCTATGTATTTTTTTTTCTTTTTGTCAGTGGAAAGTGTCATGATGCCATTTATAACCTTAGGTCCCTGGGCGGGACCCGGAAAGAAATGTGTACACGCCAAAAATCAAAGGAATTAAAATAATAATAATAATTCAAAAGTGAATTCCATTTGATTGGAAAAGATTCCAATAGAGTCATTGAAGAACTTCCTGGTAATCACTGTCTTAAAGATACAAAATATTGTATTCATAATTAAATTACGAAGAGCTTTATGTAAAATGTGTGTTATGTTATTTTTTTTTACCATGAAGCCATTTATGACTATGACTTTCTGAAGGAAATGCGTTTACAAAAGAAATCAAAGGAAATAATAATAATAATAATAATAATAATAATAATAATAAAGACAAACTTAAGACATATACGCGATCGTCTAAGCGTGTATCATGCATGGCACATAACTGACTATCCCTTGGGAAAGGTATGGATCCTCTTCTTCTCCCCCCAGCTATGGGTAAATAGCAGGACAAACCGGGTTCTATAGCCTTGGATGGCAACTGGTCTACTGCAGAAAGAAATGGCAACCTCCTGCGGGAAAAAATCAGCCTCATCAGTCATTTATCGAAAGATACATGATCGCCTAATCGTGTATCACGTATGGCACATAACTGACTGAATAAAAATCTGAAAGACGTACGGAAAGGAAACTGCCAGAAATTGGTATGGACACCACCCACCTGTCACTATTAAAACGTTTCGGCCGTTGTAAGCTCCGGCCTTCTTCAGATAGTTGGAATGCCGAACTGAAACCTTTAAGAAGGCTGGAGCGTACAACGGCCGAAACGTTGTAATAAATATGGCGACAAAGATGATGACAATGGTGCGAATAATGTAAATAGTGTGTGTACATAATACCTGATCTCAGAAATATAGAAATATACTGAACAAGGCCGGAGCGTACAACGGCCGAAACGTTGTAATAAATATGGCGACAAAGATGAGGACAATAGCACGAATAATGTAAATAGTGTACATAATACCTCATCTCAGAAATATAGACAGATACTGAAGAAGGCCGGAGCATACAACGGCCGAAACGTTGTAATAAATAGGGCGACAAAGATGAGGACAATAGTGCGAATAATGCAAATTGTGTACAAAATACCTCATCTCAGAAATATAGACAGATACTGAAGGGCCGAAACGTTGTAATAAATATGGTGACAAAGATGAGGATAATAGTGCGAATAATGTAAATAGTGTACATAATACCTCATCTCAGAAATATAAACAGATACTGAAGAAGCTTGTAATCGAAATCTGAAAAATGCAGCTGATGTGTACATTAATAATTCCAGTTGTAGTTGCAGACATCGGACTGATTGAAAAATATTCCAATAGACTCATTGAAGTTAACTATGGTAGCCCATGCCTGAAAGAAATACAAAAAATGACGTTCACAAGTCCGTCCCACACCTTACGAAGGGATTTATCTATGTAAAATATGTTTGGGACCCAAAAGAAACGAGTGTACAACAGAAACTAAAGTTAATAAAAGAATAGCAATAATAATAATAATAATAATAATAATAAGAAGAAGAAGAAGAAGAAGAAGAAGAAGAAGAAGAAGAAGAAGAAGTCCTCACAATTGTTGATAAACGATTAATTCACCGACTTCAGGAGAGAATTTTCCAAAATGTTTCAACTATTGTCCCACTTACCATTGAAGATTTGGCGTGTATGCCAGTAAAATTAAAATCCAACATCTAGAAAAGTGGAATGAAGCCCAGTACCTCATTACTTTATACTACTGCGTTGCTAACCACTGTAAATATTTTGAGGAAGTTTTTCTCTCAGAGGTCGTACAGCTTAATGGAGAAGATACGCACTGCAAAAAAAATTTTTTTTTAAATCATTTCACCACAGTGGGGGGGTACAATAAGGAGAGATAACAATATAAAAACAAAAACAAAAAAACTAAAAAAAAGAAGAAAAGGACCTGTTAGCATAGAACTTACGGTTTAACCATTTTGACTATCACACTTCACGATTTCGGTTATCTACAAACTGATTTCTTACAAAGAATACATATTCTATTCATACGAACCTACCCTAAATATCTTGTCGGCATTAAATAATCCATTGAGATTGATAAGCTGTAAAACAAAATAAACCAAAACTCTGATCTAAAAATTGATTTCTTACAAAGAATACATATTCTATTCATACGAACCTATCCTAAAAATCTTGTCGGCAGTAAATAATCCATTGAGATCGATAAGCTGTAAAACAAAATAAACCAAAACTCTGATCTAAAAACTGATTTCTTACAAAGAATACATATTCTATTCATACGAATCTATCCTAAAAATCTTGTTGGTATTAAATAGCTCATTTAACTTGATATGCCGTAAAACAAATAAATAATAAAAAAAAATATCACGAACAAAAAAAAAACATTGACAAAATGTTTTGATTATTGTAAGAATTTAAGACTATATTTTACTAATCCCGGCAAATCCCTACTTTTATAAGAAACCTTTCTCTCTTTGACTTTATACAAGTTGAAGGAAAGGAACTCAAAGAATGTTCTATTAGAAAGTCAGAAATCAGCGCCTTGTTAGGTTTCATAAAGTTAATAAAAGTAATGTCGAGATATCTTTGAGAAAAACGTGTATGGAACGCTTTAAAGACATCGTTGCCTGATTAACAAAGAAAAGAATTTCTCCAAAGAGAATCCCTGTGCTACAAAACCCGAGGAAATGATATATCAATAGAAATATGTAAAGTTTGAATTACTTTTTATCTAAAGTAAGCTTTTATCACTTCTGGGGTTTCGTGAATTGAGTCTTTGTTGCTGATGGTTCGTAAAAAAAATGAAAGTCAAAAACTTTGTGTGTTAGATTGTTATGAAAATATTTGTTGTCGAAAGAATCGAAAACTGAAAAATTATGCTCCTAAAATCCAGTATTCTATCAGCATTGATTTCGCTAATTCAAGATCACTGACAATTCATTTGTAGTATGCGATTTACACCAGAAAATACCAGAGGTTTGAATCGAATTTAATGCCCATAAGGACTATTTTATCTCTCTTAAATTGACCTCTACTGAGGTCATTTTACGTATCAAAGTAAGGTTTGTACTCGGTGTCACAACAGAACATCAAATGAGAACGTTGTTTCAGACAGTTGTTCTGGAAGGTGTCATCAAAACCATTAATTGCAGAATAGAGCTTCAAACGTTATCAGTGGCTGCGCTGACATAAACAGGAAATGAATGTAGATGAATTTAGAACGACAACTGGATAACAGGAAGTTATATAAATGCCACATCCGGGAGGAAGAATAAAGAATTATTGATATTACGAACGTTCGATTGAGGCATCTGAAACCGCACACCCTGAACATTGGCGTTAATTTCAAGACATTCTAAAGTGGCTAAACAATAATTTTGTATATTTTTTAGAAGTAATTTCACCCCAAGTCGGGAATGTCACTAGTACGCAGAGGTTTACAGGGGGGATATGAACGAGATATAAGAAGACAGAAGACGGTGATTGATGTTGCATTTAAATTTTTGAAGATTGTAGTTATCAGGGAAGCAAGAAATCGGAAGGGATCTCTACTGTCGGGAAGTGCGAGAGAAGAAGCTGTTGGAGTAAAAGTAGCGGTAGTATTTCTCTATTGGAACAGTAAACGGGTGGGACCTAAATGCCAGCCTAGTAGCTCGCTTAAATTCATGTAGTCGGGGCACTGAGGAAAAAAGCTCGTCAGAGCCGTAGCCATGAAAATATTTGTAGAAAAGACAGAGGGAAGCTACGTCACGTCAGTGATAAAGTAATTGAAGTGAAGATGCCAAGTCAAGATCGATTACATTACAGATCCTTCTCTGGATTTTGTCAAGAATCTCGAGATAAATAGCAGAAGCACCAGAACCGAAATGGCACCAGTGTTCAATGCACGGACGGATGGTAGATTGGCAAATGTGCAAAATGGACTCTAACGACATGAAAAAAATTACGTTTTACGTATGAAATATCTAGCCTAATATAATTCTTAGATTTAGCAACGTTTCACTTCTTTTTAACTTTCTCAAGTATTTCTATGAAGAAACATTAGCATTTTTTTATCCTGTCACTTACGCTTACTTACGACTTTTCCTGATTATAAAAAAATTTTTTGTCACAGAATCATTAGCAAGGCATTTATCGCAAGTAGCTACTAAGACGCAGAGGATTACTGAGTGTGAAAAAATATGAAGAAAAACAAAGAATTATTTATAAGAGAAAACAATAAAAGAAGAGGAATTTAAAAGACAAGATTGGCATTAAATTTTGGAAGATCAGACTTAGAATAATAACAAACCAGAAGAAAGTTCCACAAGCGAAAAGTGCGAGATAAGAAACTGTCAGCATAGAACTTACGGTTCAATCTCTTCTATTTCAACTCTAAAGATCTTCCCGCTAATTTAGTACTGCTCTTAAATTTATAAAATCTAAATATCATAGAGGAAAATGATATTTATTTTGTGTAAATTACATAAATGCTGGACTTCTTCTGTCTCATAATTAAACAAGTATTGACCATTGTGGGAATTCATTTTTATTTTGATATGTTACAATCCAAAATTTCACGGCAATTTACTGAAGTTCATTCTTCTTCTTCTTCTTCTTCTTCTTCTTCTTCTTCTTCTTCTTCTTCTTCTTCTTCAAGACATTAGGTCATGGTCAGGGGCCGGAAAAAAATGAGTATACACCAGAAGCTTTATTGTTAACTAGTTAGAGGAACCAAATACATGACTCCGATGTCTAAGTCAAGTCTTTATCATTTGATATTTTAAACAGAAAGCTAAATTCCTTAACCTTTCACGAGTCTAAGATTTTCTTTTCCCTTTTGGCTTTCTTATCCGTCATTATGAGCGTCTCTAAAAACATTTTTCATAAATCCCTTTAAATGAAAACTTTACCGTTAGACTTCTTTGTGGGTACTTATGAGATTGTTTCTCACATATAAGGTACATCATGCGTTATATATGAACACTATTGTAAGCATTGGGGTAATATGTTGTCTAAGTAGTCTACAACTAGCAGTGGTTTACCTACATCAAGCCACTGGCGAGTATTGTATCTTCATGTTATATAGATTACCATTTCATTTCCAACCTCCGTTTTCGTTATTACTCATTCAGTAACCTTTTCTAGCTTATAACAGATAGATAGATAGATAGATAGATAGATAGATAGATAGATAGATAGATAGATAGATAATGTCCAGACTGAGATAGATAGATATGAAAAGAGTGAGATAGTGTTATATACCGTACCTATGTAGACCAATAGGATTGTCCCTATCCTCATAAATATGTTGGACACTATTGTAAGTGGGGGCAATATTGCTGTCTAAGTAGTTCACCACTAGCAGTGGTTTACCTACTTCACACCGATGGCGAGTATTGTATCTTCATGTTATATAGATTACCATTTCATTTCCAACCTCCGTTTTCGTTATTACTCATTCAGTAACCTTTTCTAGCTTATAACAGATAGATAGATAGATAGATAGATAGATAGATAGATAGATAGATAGATAGATAATGTCCAGACTGAGATAGATAGATATGAAAAGAGTGAGATAGTGTTATATACCGTACCTATGTAGACCAATAGGATTGTCCCTATCCTCATAAATATGTTGGACACTATTGTAAGTGGGGGCAATATTGCTGTCTAAGTAGTTCACCACTAGCAGTGGTTTACCTACTTCACACCGCTGGCGAGTATTGTATTTTGTTGATGTTATAAAGATTACTATTTCATTTCCAACCCCCGTTTTTTGGTTATTCCTCATTCAGTAACCTTTTCTAGGTTACAACAGATAGATAGATGATAGATAGATAGATAGATAGATAGATAGATAATGTTCAGCCTGAGATAGATAGATAGATAGATAGATAGATAGATAGATAGATAGATAATGTTCAGCCTGAGATAGATAGATAGATAGATAGATAGATAGATAGATAGATAATGTTCAGCCTGAGATAGATAGATAGATAGATAGAGAGATAGATAGATAATGTTCCGTCTGAGATAGATAGATAGATAGATAGATAGATAGATAGATAGATAATGTTCAGCCTGAGATAGATAGATAGATAGATAGATAGATAGATAGATAGATAGATAGATAGATAGATAGATAGATAATGTTCAGACTGAGATAGATAGATAGATATGAAAAGATTGAGATAATGTTATATACCGTACCTATGTAGACCAATAGGTATGTCCCAATCCTGATAAGTACGTTGGACACTATTGTAAGTGGGGGTAATATGGTGTCGATGTAGTCCAACACTATCAGTGGTTTATCTACTTCACGCCGCTGGCGAGTATTGTATTTTGTTGATGTTATAAAGATTTCCTTTTCGATTCCAACCTCCGTTTTGGTTATTCCTCATTCATCTAGAATAGAACAAATATAAAAAGTAATGTCTTAAAGTTCCTTCACTAATTTTCCTGATTAAAATTTAAAGTTCGCCCTAGAGTTTTAATAATTCTACAAATGTGCCCTTAATTAAAAATGGCTGAGAAAATCTGGCCCAAAGGATTGAGCCACACAATGGTTGAATTGTGAGGTTGTGTGCGGCTCTGTGTTGGGATTGCCGCCTTTATTAATTACCGGTAGTCCGGCTCTTACGTTTGTATACGCACACATATTACTGATATTATCCTTTTTCTCTATACTTCGTAATATTACAGACTCCATCTTGATATTTGTAAATAAAAACAAGTCCACATCTCTCTTTAAGAAGTCAGGGAGCGATCCGATATTGTATTTATATAAGAAACAAGACCCACTTTCTGAAATTAATAATATCTTGACTTGAGGAAAAACTAATAGATACCAAATCTACAAAAATTACCCTCCCAATTTTTTTCCCTGTTTGTTACGACGGACCAGTCAATTTAAGTAGTGCTCAAGGTTTTAAAAAACTTTGACGTTTGTAAATAAAAACTAAGTGAAGATAACTTTTTAAGAAGTAAGGGATCGATCTGATACTGTATTTATATTATAAAAACGAGCCTCCTTCTAAAAAGATCACAAAAATTGATTTTTCGATTTCGACAACTGCTCTCGATTTTTTGAGTCATTCATTTTTTACGGCTTATCAACCTTTACGGGTTATTTAAAGTCAGAATATTTTTTTGATTTTTACATTGTAATAATGGTTTTATTTTTTCAGATAATAATGGTTTAGTGATAATCGTCTTACTAATTAATCAATAGCTGGGGAAACGTAGGTGGATTCATAACGTTCCGAAGTCAATAAAACGAACCCAACGGAAATTGGAACTCGGCTCTCTGATTAACAATTCCGAGCCATTAGTTAACTATTTGCCCAATGTTGGGACCCTAACAGGTGCTATAACCGCGGGTCAGGGTGGACCTGGAAACATTCGCAATTAAGAGGTGGTTCTACGCTCCTCAAAACCTCCTGATCAGAGACCTTGCTGTTGGACGTAGTTTATCGTTTTCCCCAGGACGCCATATGCACACTGAATTCATCTCTCATTTCAGCTAACGGAAAAATTGTTTACTGACCAGTCAATGAAAATAGTATGAACCATTGTTTCAAATCTGTCCTGATAAGCCGGTCTGAGTCCTAACAAAACGATTAGTGCATTGTTGCCAAATGAAAAGAGAAAAACAACGACATTGTACATGAATCAAATAAATTTAGCTTTTCAAGATGATGCGTCAGACAAAATAATAATTAAAATTTAGACCAAAGTAGGGATCTTTCTTTTATTCAACCAAATTTATTAAGAAATCCTATACTGAAATAACCCCATTGGTCTTTCTGTCAAGCAGATATTTTCTGCCGGAAGCTCTAAGCCTAATTAACAAATGCATCGAAATAAATATTTTTTCTTTTGAAGGGGAAGTTACTTCAAAGTCCCACGGAACAGACATTATTCGAAATAAGTTACTTAAAAAAATAATTAATATTTCCCTAATTAGTTTCCGAAAATATACACTGATTAGTAGTGATATTACGAACGGCGTCAAGAATAACAACTACAGTCTCGTAACAACTGCTTATGTCATGGTTAAAGCTATTAACTCCGGCGGAATTTTTTACTTAATCATAATTCTTCTTAACAAATCGTGTATTAAACGTCTAGATTATTTCACATTAAAGTTGAAGACCCGAAGCTCTCCACACAGAAGTATGCTTAATCTTTGAACCTACTTCGCCAGTTCCCAATTAGGTATATAGACTGATGACACGACTACTGACTCCTGTTTTAGTAGTAAGTCCTGGGGGTTGGATAAAGTAAATCTGGTAGCTGATTTCGAAAATAACCCTCAGTCAATGGTTAACTAGGGCAAGAAATAATTTTGTTGTAAGGAATATGCATATACCTGGGTTCCCCCTCACAGTAATATGATTGGCTGGTGTCAGCCATAAATACAGATTGATGTGGAGGTACAGGGACTAAGCCTATTGGCTACGCCTATAGTCTTCGCCTATTGTCTACCACTACGACGAGGACCGGTATATTACGGTTACCTGCTAAATAGTCCTACCCAGTTACAGTAGTCCAAAAACCACTTTGCTACTTTGAACAAATATATCCCTTTCCGGGAGATATCTGACTTGGAAGTTGTTGTAATGTACGGCAAGTGTGTGTTGATTTTGAGGGAAAACAGCCAAGCGATTGCTCTCCCACCAAATGTGAGGGTCATATCAGAGAAAGAGATGGGAGGTAGCAAAACAAGCATTACCTCGGAAACGACAGTAAATTTAGGAAAAAAAATGGCGACGGGACCGACTTCACAAGACACCGTATCTTGTCAAACGGTGGCTGCTGTTTTTCCCGTTTCTTTTATCAGCATGAGCCATCTTAAAAAGAAAAAACAAACGGATCTTAACTATGACTTTTGTAACGGAAAGACAAACTTTCTTCACAAAATATTAATTACGCCGCACTCCTGTCTGCCTACTACGTTGATGTATTTTCATGGTGTCCAGCAAAGTAGTAGAGGTTCAACCACATTTTTGGCGATATCGAGCCACATTTGGGGTACGCTGGTCATCTTGTCTGCCAAGCTCTGGTTTGACGCGATTATCAACACTCCGAGAGACAACTTGTATTCTTGGATCAGTTCCTTCATTGTACCCAACTTTCATCGCCCCAGCGTCTGCTTTGGTACGTACTCTAGCTATGCCCATGAGGGCGTCAAACAGCCTGTGGTACACACTCAAGGAATCGGTTTTTATGTGCAACCTCATTATCTGCCGCTGGAGAGCCAAATCGAGGCCTTTGATTGCAGCATCCAGTTTAGCCAAGTTGTTATGTTGTTTGTTGTCCGAAGCCAATATACATCCTCCAACATTGGTCGACCTTTTCCGGCAATAATCTTGTCACTGAGCATCTTGCATCGATCCATACGCTGATTACAAATCCGTTCACACACCCTGGTAGGATTTTCATGTCGCATTCTGTGCAAGGTTTCTTCACCATTTGCTTGAGGAGGGTGTGTCGTCAACTTTGTTACTGCGTTTGCCCGCAGTCATCCACACACGGTGACATATTCCACCAGCTTGCCGACATCCATAGTCATAATATCAGGGGCATTTGTGACCCGCAGTGTGTCACACCCCAACCCCAGACATCCAGTTTTACCTCGTGAGTCTTTGTACATCATCCCGTACTCGACCAATTTTTCCTTGGCATGTTATGAAGACATGATGCTTTTATTGACTGTTGTAGAGTAGTTTTACAGTGGAGGCTTGTGTTTCACTAAGTCGGTCCTAAAATAGGTTCGACGTTAGGAACTTGTTCAAATTATTAATGACGCAGAGAAATCTAGTGGGGGTCGCTGATACTCTTAGTGTCCGACATCGAGTGACTCACCAACTCATTGAGGATTTTCAGTCACCATGTGGCATCATGTGACACAAGGCCGGTTATTTAAAAATATGCCCATTAAACCCGTATGAACGGGTTCAGGGCCGGTTTACCTCCCCGAAAGAGAATCCGCCCTTCGGCGTAGCCTCTTTCGGGTTCCTCCTCGATGGTGGGTTGAAAAGTTCATAGGCTGACTATGAAGGAGTGATGCTAGAGCTGTGAAATCTTGCATGCATTAATTGCAACTCTTC
>CAHIKZ030000343.1:340000-405000 GCA_903632075.3 Acanthosepion pharaonis
GGATGCTAATGACGATGATGACGATGACGATGATGGTGATGATGACGAGGATGCTAATGACGATGATGATGGTGATGATGATCATGATCATGATGGAACATCTTTATTCATCAAAGGTAGTCTTACGGCCACAGGAAGAGCTGTTCCCGTTCGATCACCGAAGTTAAGCAACACCGATCCTGGTCAGTAACAAGATGGGTGACCGATTGGGCATGGCGGTTGCTGAGGGCTTAAATCTGCGCCTTTTGTAATAGATAATGGTTTAGAATTATTAATTGGAAAGACAAGTTCAAATTCCCGTTGGGTTCGTTATATTTACTAATACCCTCGGCAAAGGCATGAATCCGCCTCTTCTCTCCACATTTATGGGTTAATTAGTAAACTTGCATCGCTAAACCATTTTTATTCCTCCCAACAAAAAAATCTTACAATCTAAAAATATTTTCCGACTTTAAATAAATAACTTGCAATCGGTTGATAAACGCTAGAAAACTAATTAATCAATCTTTCTCTATGTTTGTTTTACACATTTCTCAGAAAAAGCAATATTGAATTCGATTCAATCGCTGGGGTTTCATAAATACTGACATCAAAAGTTATATTAATAGCTCTCATCAATTTCTGAGCATTATTTTTAAAGTTCGCGAGAAAAAAAAACGTACAGAAATATCTAATTTCCGTGGGGGTTTGATTACTGTTATAGTGGAACACACCTATTCTATAGTTAATAGACTCTCCCACCTATAATAAGTAGCAGTAGTATGAGTAACGAGGGAGTCGTTCAGTGAGTCGCTCGATGTCGGACAACTGTTAGTCGGATACTAAAGTATCAGCGACCACAACAAGATTACTCTGCGTCATACCTATTATATGAAGTTCCTAACGTTTTGTACGTCGAATCTATTTTAGGACCGACTTAGTACAATTACAAGCCTCCACTGCGAAATCACTCCACAACACTTACAGACTTCAATCTTTTACTATTTCAAAAATAAATCCAAATAAAGTACATATCTTTTGTATTAGATGCATTGAATGGGGAATATATTAAAACCTGAATTCTAATTATAAATCAATAGAAGTAAAATATGCAAGTTTTTTTTTTTATTTATTCAATAAGTAACACCTATGTAAAAAAAATTGTAAATGATTACAAAAAAGGTTACTCGATGAATAAGATTTGTTAAATCATTTGCTGGGTCATAATTAATAAAAACAAACAAAATATAGATAAAAATGTATATAAAATTATTGTAAGCTAGAAAAGGTTACAGAATTAGGAATAACCAAAACGGAGGTTGGAAATGAAATGGTAATCTTTATAACATCAACAAAATACAATACTCGCCAGCGGCATGATATAGGTAAACCACTGCTAGTGGTGGACTACTTATACAGCATATTACCCCTACTTACAATAGTGTCCAATGCATTTATGAAGAGTGGACATAACCATTAGTGTTAATAGATAGATATATATTGTTGTAACCTAGAAAAGGTTACTGAATGAGGAATAACTAAAAATGGAGGTTGTAAATAAAATGGTAATCTTTATAACATCAACAAAGTACAATACTCGCCAGCGGTGTGAAGTAGGTAAACCACTGCTAGTGGTGGACTATTTAGGCAGTATATTACCCCCTCGCCTAGGGTCCAACGTATTTATGAGGATTAGGACGTACCCATTAGTGTTCATAGGTACGGTATATGACAAACGCCATATTACTGCTGAGCACAAATTATAAGACAAAATGTTTTAAATTTGCATTGTTTATTGAAAATGACACTAAAACTACAGCACAATATAACATATTACATCATAATATAGCTAAATTGTTCAGTATAATTTCCATTTCAAGTAAATAAAGGTCTTATTTGATAGGACAATGTTTAAACAATAATATCCTTGAAAAGTATCAGTTAATTATTCATTTTATAAGTTGGTGCTATACGACGTTCACTGATCACCGGAATGAAATTCCAAAGCTACGATTTTGAACCTAATCTTAATCTTTAAAGTCGTTTTTTTCAAAAATAGTAACGATTTGGAAAAATATTGTATGTAGTTATATATGATGTGAAATCCCAACTTTCAAATTGAATGTAACGCCGCCATGCCAAAATCGATCTGCCTTTCTATACACCCGTGAAAATTTGTGTAGCGATTTTATTTTGCCATAATTATTTATAAACAGAAGTAAAAATGTGGTTTGTTCCTCATAATTTTTAAATTAAAAAACACTCATGAAAATACTTCAGGCTAAATGAAAATCCAGGTAAAATATGAAAAATGCTAAGTGAAATAATTTAATGTCTAATAAACGAAAGTGAGTAAATATTATTGTTGCTGAATTGTTTTTATAATGCAATATATTTATATTCTTTTAGTTTAAGATTATTTTATGTATTATATATTTCAAATCATATAAGGTTTGGAATTTAACCGTTTTCTTTTAATTAAAAAAAAAGCAAACAGTTATAGTCGTGGATCTTGGCTTAAGAAAGAATGTATTTCTTTTAGAAAAGAAGATATTTGAAAATAATCCGAAGCAGAGATTAAAGTTTTTGTAATATTCAATAGCGGTACTCTCAAGAATTTCCAGTCTTACTTAATTTATTATATAAAATATACGATATTCTTTAGATCGAAATTGTGGTTTTCATTATATATATATATATATATATATATATATATATATATATATATATATATATATATATATATATAAATAAAAGGACTCTGGTGAAATAAATGATTA
The DNA here is from genome assembly GCA_903632075.3 of Acanthosepion pharaonis. Taxonomy (NCBI): domain Eukaryota; kingdom Metazoa; phylum Mollusca; class Cephalopoda; order Sepiida; family Sepiidae; genus Acanthosepion; species Acanthosepion pharaonis. The sequence goes on from CAHIKZ030000343.1 coordinate 342,760, forward strand.
TAATGGTACCTTAAAGTGTTGTTTTTCTTTTAAATATTAGCTCTGGATTTACATTAAGCTCTCAGGATTCCATCCTCCTTGGGATTACCCATACGGATTACCAAGTTCTTCATAACTTAATTATTTATATATATATATATATATATATATATATATATATATATGTGTGTGTGTGTGTGTGTGTGTGTGTGTGTGTGTGTGTGTGTGTGTGTGTGTGTGTGTGTGTGTGTGTGTGTGTGTGTGTGTGTATGTATGTATGTATTATATTTATACATTCATATAATTGTTATGGTCCAGGTTTAAACCAAGGAAGAACAACACGACCACAAGAGTAGAAATAACGAAGGTATATTACATGAAATAATAATACAAGATGTGGAAGGTGTTAGTATGACTGTCAGTCTGGTTTGGAGTGAACTACTATCGACTCGACTCGATTCGGTATCTAGCCACCAACCCACGAGAGTTGCATGTGGCACAAGGCCGAGTTTAACGTGGGTTTCCCGAGCCCGTCAACCTCCCCGAACGAGACTCTGCCCTTCGGCGGAGCCTCGTCCGGGTTCCTCTCTGCTCCGAGGAAGAGAGTTCGATTGTCAAGCCGAGAAGTTCGGCTTCATTCGTCCCTCTCTCTTGAGAGGCGTAGTATACATAGTGTTAGGAAGAGTCCATTCTGTAGTTATAGGTAAGGAACCATGACAATAATGTATCTTTGCTAGAGCATTGCGTGTAAGATCCTTTACAATATGGTCCTTCAGAGTACCAAACGTGTGAGCTAAGATAAGTTTATACTCTTTTCTTTATTTATATTGCCTTTTTACACACACACGCACACACACACATACATATATATATATATATATATATATATATATATATATATATTACTTTTTACACAATTTACGTCGTTTGGGTTGTTGTCCTCATCTTTGTTCACATATTCACGACGTTTCGGCCATTCTACGCTCCGGCCTACATCAGGAACTGTCTATATTTCAGAGATGATATGATGTACCTATTTACACTATTTACGTCGTTTGGATTGTTGTCCTCAACTTTAGTGCCATATTCACGACGTTTCGCCCATTCTACGCTTCGTCCTTCATCAGGATCTGTCTATATTTTTGAAATGCCCTCATGTTTATTGCTATATTCACGACGTTTAGGCCGTTGTACGCTCCGGCCTTCTTCTATATCTGTCTATATTTCTGAGATGAGGTATTGTAATTATTTACACTATTGTCATCGTTCGGACTGTTGTTCTCATCTTTGTTGCCATATTCAAGATGTTTAGACCGTTGTACGCTCCGGCCTTCTTCTATATCTGTCTATATTTCTGAGATGAGGTATTGTAATTATTTACACTATTTACATCGTTCGGACTGTTGTCCTCATCTTTATTGTTATATTTATAAGTCCTTTTCTTATCAGAAAGATCAGAATCTCCAACTGATGTTCTAGATTAACATATATTCCATCCAGTTTTCTTTCAAGACGAACAAAAAATGTCCATGTTTTTTTGGATATTATCTGTTCGTTTGCTGTTCTTGGACAGATGATATATTAAAACAGAAGGGAATCTGTAAGAACATCTACAGAATGTAGTAAAGGAAAGTGAGAAGAAATCAGTAAGATGCTGGAAAAATGGTCGGCTCTCTAAACCACTACAGTAAGTACCTGACTCGGCATGCTATTCTCTACCCTTACAAGATCCAGATCAGACCGAAAATTGAGTACTATTGTGATATTTGGGCGGGAGATGCCCAGTCCTCACTCCCGACTTTCAGAGTTCTTGTGGATGACAAAATATTTGCCATCCTTAAAACTCTCTTCCTCTCTCTCACAGACAGGATGTGACAAATCTCTCACTGATCTATCCAGGGAAAATCTCTGACTGCTACTTCCATAGAAAATGCCCGGACGAACTACAATTTTCAGTCCCGCCTGTTTAAACCATTACAGTCAAGACCCGTTATATTGTAGCAAAACAATCCAACTCCTGTGTTTTATTGGTCAGAATTAAGTTCCACTCAAACAACTTCTTCCAGCGAAACAATGCCCTATGGAACAGACTCCTAAGAGGATGTTTCCCCAATCACTACAATCTTAACCTGTTCAAGTCTAGAGTTAACTGTTATCTTCCTCCCCTATCCATATAAACTACCCATTGGTGAGAAATAAGTTCCACTCAAACAGCTTCTTCCTGCAAACCATTGCTCTATGGAACAGACTCCCAAGAGGATGTTTCCCCAATCACTACAATCTTAACCTCTTCAAGTCTAGAGTTAACCATTATCTTCCCCTCCTATCCATATAAACTACCCATTGGTGAGAAGTAAGTTCCACTCAAACAGCTTCTTCCCGCAAACCACTGCCCTATGGAACAGACACCCAAGAGGATGTTTCCCCAATCACTACAATCTTAACCTATTTAAGTCTTGAGTTAACCCTTATGATTCTCTCCTATTCGCATAGCTTCTTAATGAAACCAACTACCGTGAGTGGACCCGGGGTTTGTACAGGGTGAAACATATTGTTAAAAAAAAAATAACAAAAAACACTAAAACGTGCAACGTCGTCTTCCCAATATTCCTCATTTTGAAAATAGATATGACGTTAATATTTGGATATGTCTATTGAAAGCGCAAGAATTTCTTATTCTTACTTCGGATTTCTGTGGATTATACGACAGGGAGGAGTGGTTTTATTTGGATTTATTGGATTTAGCAGAGGATAAAATATATGACACCGAAATCTGGTGTCGCATTTCTTGCAAATAGCTTACAATAAAATTGTTTGATATATCTCTATTCATCTCTCTATATCTCTATTCATCTCTCTATATCTCTATTCATCTCTCTATATCTCTGAGATGACGGCACTATGATTACTTATATTATTTACATTATTTGGCCTGTTATCCTCATCTTCATTGCCATATTTACAAAGTTTCGGTCGTTTCATGCGCCGGCCTTCTTCAGCTGTTGTAGGAAATATAAAGGAGAAACAGGCCGCCTCTTTAAGGTGAGACTGCAAGAACATTGTAAAGCCATAACATGAGAGGAAATAGAAAAATCAGGCGTAGCTAATCACATATAGAAGGAAAAGGGAGATCAACGGCCACTGTAGGATGGGTTTGAAAAAATAGACAGAGAACATCACTCGAACCAGTGATAAACAGTGCTAGAGAAAAGCAATGAATAAAAACAAAAATTGTAATATAAGCTCTGGTAAAAAATGCAATAATAATAACAGAAAAATTTCAATATGAGCACTGGTAAAAAATGATAGCTGAGACAAACATTCATACACCGATGTCCTCAAGGACACATTGCCCAGTGAATAAAGACGTTGGTTAGATCCAGTGACTAAACCCGAAGATACCATAGCAGTGTTTAACCAAACTTGGAAATGAGTTAATGGAAAATAACTGAGACAGCTGAAAGAGCTGGCACGTGGAACTAGAACAATCGTCCCTGGTGGGCAAAATAAAGGGTTCGTTTCAAAATTCCATTCACCTGACGTAGTCCTGGGCATACAGCGGCCGAAAAGTTGTGAATATGACAATGAAGATGAGGACATAAGTCCGAGTAATGTAAATAATGTAACTCTATGTCTGTCAAGATCTCTATATTTCTCTTCGTCTGCCATTTAAAACTTTTATTTCTGATATACTGTTATAAATAGTCTGAATCTGAGGATAACACTCTACTAGGCAGGCTAGATAATCCCCATAGCAGACGCCTGATCTGGCACATTTGAAAGCTCACCTGTGGCTGATACTGCCACTATACAGAGCGGACCTTAGTTACAGCACGCAGTCACAAGTCCTCGTGACCGACGGTTTCAGCGTGTTGGCCTTCTTCAGAGTCTTGATTAAACGACATAACGATCTCTTCCAGAAACTGATATAATATTATATCCATTTTTAGTATTATAACCATGTACATAGTCAACGGTGGAGTAATAGATAACGGCTCAGATTGAGGAATCGGAGAGCCAAGTTCGAATTCCCTCGAATCCATTACATTCACTTATATGCTAATACCCTAAGGAAAGGTATGAATCCTCTTCTAGATTTTCCCGGAGGAGTAATGGATAGTGGCTCGGATTGAGGAATCGGAGAGCCGAGTTCGAATTCCAGTCGAATCCATTACATTCACTTACGTGCTAATACCCTTAGGAAAGGTATGAATCCTCTTCTAGATTTTCCCGGAGGAGTAATGGATAGTGGCTCGGATTGAGGAATCGGAGAGCCGAGTTCGAATTCTGTCGAATCCATTAAATTCACTTCTAGATTTTCCGGTGGGGTAATGGATGTGCTTGGATTGCTAATACCCTTGGAAAAGGTATGAATCCTCTTCTAGATTTTCCCGGTGGAGTAATGGATAGCGGCTTGGATTGAGGAATCGGAGAGCCGAGTTCGAATTCTGTCGAATCCATTAAATTCACTTACGTGCTAATACCCTTGGAAAAGGTATGAATCCTCTTCTAGATTTTCCCGGAGGAGTAATGGATAGTGGCTCGGATTGAGGAATCGGAGAGCCGAGTTCGAATTCTGTCGAATCCATTAAATTCACTTACGTGCTAATACCCTTGGAAAAGGTATGAATCCTCTTCTAGATTTTCCCGGTGGAGTAATGGATAGCGGCTTGGATTGAGGAATCGGAGAGCCGAGTTCGAATTCTGTCGAATCCATTACATTCACTTACGTGCTAATACCCTTGGAAAAGGTATGAATCCTCTTCTAGATTTTCCCGGTGGAGTAATGGATAGCGGCTTGGATTGTGGAATCGGAGAGCCAAGTTCGAATTCCAGTCGAAGCCATTACATTCAAATAAGTGCTAATACCCTTTGGGAAAGGTTTGAATGCGGGAAAAAATCTTCCTCGTCAGTTATATATGGAAATATACATGATCGCCTAAGCGTGTATCGCGTATGGCACATAAATGACTGAAACTTGGGAAAGTTATGAGTCCTCTTCTTCTCACCCTAGCTATGGGTTAAATAGTACGACAGGCCGGGTTCTATAGCCTTGGATGTCAACTGGCCTGCCACAGAAAAAATGGCAACCTCCTGCGCGGAAAACATCTGCCTCGTCAGTCATGTATGGAAAGATACATGATCGCCTAAGCGTGTATCACCTATGGCACATAACTGTCTTAACCTTGGGAAAGTTATGAGTAGGACAGGTCGGGTTCTCTAGCCTATGATGGCGACTGGTCTACCGCAGAAAAAAATGGCAACCTCCTGCAAGAAAAAAACCTGCCTCGTCAGTCATATATGGAAAGATATATGAACGCCTAAGCGTGTATCACGTACGGCATATAAAGGACTGACCCTTGGAAAAGTTATGAATCCTCTTATGGTCAACCCAGCAATGGGTAAATAGTAGGACAGGCAGGGTTCTATAGCCTCGGATGGCCACTGGCATATCGCAGAAAAAATGGAAACCTCCTGCGGGGAAAAATGTGCCTCGTCAGTCATGCATCGAAATATACATGATCGCCTAAGCGTGTATCACGTATGGCACATAACTGGCTGACCCTTGGGAAAGTCATGAATCTTATTCTTACCCCAGCTATGGTTAAATAGTAGGACAGGCCGGGTTCTCTAGCTTTGGATGGTAACTGGCCTATCGCAGAAAAACTGGCAATCTCCTGCGGGAAAATTATCTGCCTCACCAATCATGTATCAAAAGATACATGATCGCCTAAGCGTGTAACACGTATGGCACATGTGACTGACTCTTGGGAAAGTTATGAATCGTCATCTTCTCACTCCAGCTATGGGTAAATAGTAAGAGAGGCCGGGTTCTATAGCCTTGGATGGCAACTGGCCTACCGCAGAAAAATGGCGACCTCCTGCGTGAAAAAATATCCCTCGTTTGTCATGTATCGAAAGATACATTGTCGCGTAAGCGTGTATCACGTATGGCACATAACTGACTGACCCTTGGGAAAGTTATGAATCCTCTTCTCCCCCCAACTATGGGTAAATATCAGGACAGGCCTGGTTCTATAGCCTTTGATGGCAACTGGCCTACCGCAGAAAAAATGGCGACCTCCTGCGGGAAGAAATCTGCCTCGTCAATCATGTATCAAAAGATACATGATCGCCTAAGCGTGTATCACTTATGGCACATAAGTGACTGAACCCTGGGATAGTTATGAATCATCTTTTCAACTTAGCTATGGGTATATAGTATGACAGACCGGGTTCTATAGCTTTGGATGGCAACTGGCCTTCCGCTGAAAAAATTGTAAACCTCTTGCGTGAAAAAATAATCTACCAGGTCAGTCATGTATCGAAAGTTACATGATCGCCTAAGCGTGTATCACTTATGGCACATAACTTACTGACTCTTGGGAAACGTATGAATCCTCTTCTTCTCCTCCCCCCCCCAGTTTCTATACCCTTGGATGGCACTGCGGGAAAAAAATTCTGCCATGGCACATAACTGACTGATATCTTTCTCTTTCTCTCTGTCTGTTTGTCTCTAAGTGTTTATAAGAGAGAAGGACATAGTGAAAGAACAAATAAAAGCGAATCAATGTATTCAATCACCTTATCGATGATTCTTTTAATTTAAACTGTCTGCAAAACTTTAAATTATTATCTACTGTTCATTAATAGATATTTAATAAGCAGAGTATCTGAATCAGTTAGTATTGCAAGAGGCACAATCAAATATGAATTGTAATTTGTAATGATTTGAAATGTTTTCAGTAGCTATTTACTTCATTCCAATAGTCTTACGTTCATACTATATATCTTTGAGTCAATCTGGGGATATCCCCAGGACAAAGTTTTGCCAAGGAAAACCTAAGCTATCAACTTGTTTTTCTATGAGTAACGCCATCTTCTGAAGGGGTGTTAGCTACACATGATTTTAAAAATATCTTTGCTATAAGAAAACCTACTGACTAACTTTTACATTTAAATATTTCTATGTGCATACCTTATTTGACCTGTTCGTTTTCCTTCTTCATCGGTATATCAACTTCTTATGAGTCACTTAATATCGGAATTTAATTTTCTTTGGAGCTTTGAAGTAATACAATCATGATATATGTTATTATACTTTCACTATTAGGTACATGGTAGATGATACCCAGCTTTTGTACATATAAATATTAGTGTGAACATTATTACGAGAGGCATATGATATGTGTGTTTTAAATATTAATTTTGTTGAATTTTGGAATACAGTTTGATTTCTTTAAGACATTGTAGGATATTATATGGTTTAATGACATGAAAGAGTTCTTTCATGTTAGTTGTTTGGTTGGTTGATATTTTTAGTTGAAACTAGCAGCATGACCCGGCGTTGCCCGTGCTTTATTCAAACATCGTACGACTCATACAGCAATCACTATCACTTGACTTAAAATATTTTTGCCCTTCCTTGCCTTTAAAGGAGTACCCTTTGCCGTGCTGATGTTGCTACATGCCTTACTTCTTGCCTATCTCACACTGCGAATTTTTTCGAAGCTCTATACTAAACTTTAAATCTGTTACGAAAAAAGAACTAAACAAAATGAACAAAAAACGATCAGCTTTAAAAAAAAGGACTCGTAACTGGAAAAACCGAATGAAAAAAGAATGTTAACAACAAATACTTTTTCACACCTAACCCAGTTCTGCGGAATCAGAATCAACGTTATCAAGCGAATGAGCCAATTGGAGTAAAGTGCAATGAAGATTTAAATTTTTCCCACTTGTGACGAATGCAGCTATCGATTTTTTTGCATGCTGGCATGCTAGTTAACATTCGTGTCAGTCAGCTGTTGGCTCTCACGCTGGCCAATAGAATCGTCCTGCCTATTCGTGGCAGCCAGCTATTGGCTCTCACTCTGGCCAGTACAAAATGGCCGCAAACTACATGAAAACTGCCGTAGAAACATGAAAATATCGATTATTTCCGCTATCGATGGGAGTTGGGAAATGCAACGTCGGTCTTGGCATTTGCACTAACTTGGAGCATGTGCATATAAATTTTGGTGCAAATCCGTCGAAAATTGCGGCCGTGCATTCGTTACACACACACACATACACACACACACACACATACACACACACACACACATCCTGCCTTTTATAGAAAGAGATTTTTGGTTGATATTTTTTTAGTGGCATTTAACCGATTCAGCTGCTTAAGGGACTGCTGCTGGAAAGGTAGACATTTACGCTATATGTATCTTGACGCACGCTACTCTTCTACAGGTCAAACCGCTTCAATTTGAAGGCTCCCATTGGTCACAAACACATTGCTGTTGATTACTTCGCCTTTTCGTAATCCTTTGCTCTGAATGTTAGGCCTATGATTATGATGATAATGTCGGTCTATTCACGCCCCCCCCCGCAAAAAAATTAGCATTCATACAGAATTTCTTTGGGATTCCATTGCAGCAAAATAAACGTATCGTTAATTACCCACAAACAGCACTACCAATTTTTGTTGAAATTATCCGTTGACCAAATTTACAATATCCACGGTTTTCTTTTTTGTTTTGGCATGGATTCGTGGAGAAAACGAAAGATATTAGCGAATTTCCTAATTACGGAAAGAAAAAGAAAATTGTCCAATCAGCGTGACAATTTCTTGAAGGGAAAATTTCCAGAAATTTGAAATAATAGAAAAGTCACGGCACCTCCTCGTATTCTCTTTAATTACGTTTTATGGCACTAAATTGCAGGAGGCGATGAGAGAAATACAACACGTGCACCAAGGTAGTGATGCTTGTGAGCACATCTTTGGGAAAGGCTTTTAATTGCTGGACTACATTGCAGTTATACATATTTAAATCGAATCTATATGTATATCGATAGATGTGAAAATAGATAAATAGATGGATATGAATAGACTGTGATAGATAAATAGATAGATAGATAGTCTGTGATAGATATGACCAGATTAAATTAGATAGATAAGGATATATATATATATGAATATATTCAGATGTTTAGACAGATATGAATAGATAGATAGATAGATAGATAGATAGATAGATAGATAGATAGATAGATAGGGAGAGAGAGATAGAGAGATACGGATACGGATATATATGAATATATTCAGATGGATAGATAGATATGAATATATATATATATATATATATATATATATATATATATATATATATATATATATATATATTGTAGATAGATATGAACAGACTGTGATAGATATGACCATATTTAGATAGATATGGATATATATGTATATATATATATATATACATTTTCAGATTGATAGACAGATATGAATATCTATATCTATATATATATATATATATATATATATATAGATAGATAGATAGATAGATAGATAGATAGATAGATAGATAGATATGAACAACCTGAGATAGATATATAAAGACAGAGATATTAGAGAGTGAGATTTGAAGAGAGAAGAAAAACAGAGATAGATAGAGATAGATAGATAGATAGATAGATAGATAGATAGATAGATAGATAGATAGATAGATAGATAGGGAGAGAGAGATAGAGAGATACGGATACGGATATATATGAATATATTCAGATGGATAGATAGATATGAATATATATATTACATATATATATATATATATATATTGTAGATAGATATGCGAACAGACTGTGATAGATATGACCATATTTAGATAGATATGGATATATATGTATATATATATATACATTTTCAGATTGATAGACAGATATGAATATATATATATATATAGATAGATAGATAGATAGATAGATAGATAGATAGATAGATATGAACAACCTCAGATAGATATATACAGAGATATTAGAGAGTGAGATTTGAAGAGACTACGAAACGAGATAGATAGATAGATAGATAGATAGATAGATAGATAGATAGATAGATAGATGGAGAAAAGGATGAGACGTTTATATATCCGCAATTCTAATGGGGATGTTTGAAATTAAATATCTTCCAATTAAATCTAATCGACTTTAATTGGATTAATGTCTTTTCTGTAAACCTTCAATTCACTGACATTTTGTCATCGAACCTTCTTCTTTCCCATGACTGTACTGCGGGTGGACTCTCCAATTATTTCCCTGCGTTCTACACGATAATCTATCCCCCCCCACTACAATGGCGTTATACTTGCCTGTATATATTCAGTTATTAGATTATTGCCCAATTTTGAGGAATATAAGTTCTTCTCTGAACAATTTTGTGCTTAATAATATTTGCCTAAAAGAATCTGATTGTAATTCTGTTTGTTCCTACGGTAGTTCGTACGTACGTTACGGCCTGCCATTGCCCCAGATAAACAATCAGCCGTTACTATTTGATTGCGAGGAAAGAATGAAGAAAAGAAATACCAAAGGTACAGTTACTGCAAGAAAAAATATTTGTTTTATTTGTTTAACGGCATATCAACTCCTCCATGGGTCATTTAATTAAGAAATCTAATTATCTTTTTCAAAATTGTATTGCTGGTAATTCATTTACTATGAAAATGGATTGTTCGCAAAAAAAAATGTATTTCTATACTTCTATTTTGATTTCAGTTTGGGGGTTAACTTTGCCCATAGGTGCTACCACCCCGGGTCAAGGTGGATCTGGATACACCATCAATTAAGAGGTGGTTCCACGATGATCAGGAACCTTACTGACTGGTGTAGATTAGAAAGAAAGAAAGAACAAACGAACACTCTCATGCCATTACCTCAGATAATAGACCATTCCTGTTTCCTTGCAAGGATAGATGGAAGAAAAGAAATACCAAAGGTACTGTTTGGTTTTAAAGAAAGAAGATAGAGGTTTTAGATAAAGAAAGAAAGAAAGAAAGAAAGAAAGAAAGAAAGAAAGAAAGAAAGGAAGACACAGAGAGAGAGAGAGAGATGAGAGAGATGATAGGTTTTAAAGAAAGGAAGAAAGAGAAGGAAGAGATTTTAAAGAAAGAAAGGCAAGTGAAGGTGATAACACTCTCATGCCATTACCTCAGATAAACAATAGACCATACCGGTTTCCTTGCAAGGATAGACAGAAGAAAAGAAATACCAAAGAAAGAAGATAGAGGTTTTAGATAAAGGGAGAGAGAGATGATAGATTTTAAAGAAAGAAAGTGAAGATAGAGGAGGTAATGACGGTCCTCTGCCATTTCCTTGCAAGGATAGATGGAAGAAAAGAAATACCAAAGGTGCTGTTTCGCTATAGGGGAAAGAAAGAAAAAAAAAGAAACAGAAAATAAAGGTTATAGAGGAAGAAAGAAAGAAAGAGAGAATGCAGATGTTTTAAAGAAGGAAAGGCAAGATAGTGAAGGTAATAACACTCCTATGCCACTACCTCAGATAAACAATAGACCATACCTGTTTCCTTGCAAGGATAGAGGGAAGAAAAGAAATGCCAAAAGTGCTGTTTCGCTATAGGGGAAAGAAAGAAAAAAAAAGAAACAGAAAATAAAGGTTATAGAGGAAGAAAGAAAGAAAGAGAGAATGCAGATGTTTTAAAGAAGGAAAGGCAAGATAGTGAAGGTAATAACACTCCTATGCCACTACCTCAGATAAACAATAGACCATACCTGTTTCCTTGCAAGGATAGATGGAAGAAAAGAAATACCAAAGGTGCTGTTTCGCTATAGGGGAAAGAAAGAAAAAAAAAGAAACAGAAAATAAAGGTTATAGAGGAAGAAAGAGAGAATGCAGATGTTTTAAAGAAGGAAAGGCAAGATAGTGAAGGTAATAACACTCTCATGCCACTACCTCAGATAAACAATAGACCATACCTGTTTCCTTGCAAGGATAGATGGAAGAAAAGAAATACCAAAGGTGCTGTTTCGCTATAGGGGAAAGAAAGAAAAAAAAAGAAACAGAAAATAAAGGTTATAGAGGAAGAAAGAGAGAATGCAGATGTTTTAAAGAAGGAAAGGCAAGATAGTGAAGGTAATAACACTCTCATGCCACTACCTCAGATAAACAATAGACCATACCTGTTTCCTTGCAAGGATAGATGGAAAAAGAAATACAAAGGTGCTGTTTCGCTATAGGGGAAAGAAAGAAAAAAAAAAAACAGAAAATAAAGGTTATAGAGGAAGAAAGAAAAAAGAGAGAATGCAGATGTTTTAAAGAAGGAAAGGCAAGATAGTGAAGGTAATAACACTCCCATGCCACTACCTCAGATAAACAATAGACCATACCTGTTTCCTTGTAAGGATAGATGGAAGAAAAGTAATACCAAAGGTGCTGTTTCGCTATAGGGAAAAGAAAAAAAAAAAACAAAAAATAAAGGTTATAGGAGGAAGAAAGAAAGAAAAAGAGAATGCAGATGTTTTAAAGAAGGAAAGGCAAGATAGTGAAGGTATAACACTCCCATGCCACTACCTCAGATAAACAATAGACCATACCTGTTTCCTTGTAAGGATAGATGGAAGAAAAATAATACCAAAAGGTGCTGTTTCGCTATAGGGGAAAAGAAAAAAAAAAAGAAACAGAAAATAAAGGTTATAGAGGAAGAAAGAGAGAATGCAGATGTTTTAAAAAAGAAGGAAAGGCAAGATAGTGAAGGTAATAACACTCTCATGCCACAACCTCAGATAAACAATAGACCATACCTGTTTCCTTGCAGGATAGATGGAAAAAAAAGAAATACCAAAGGTGCTGTTTCGCTATAGGGAAAGAAAAAAAAAAAAACAGAAAATAAAGGTTATAGAGGAAGAAAGAGAGAATGCAGATGTTTTTAAAGAAGGAAAGGCAAGATAGTGAAAGTAATAACACTCTCATGCCACTACCTCAGATAAACAATAGACCATACCTGTTTCCTTGCAAGGATAGATGGAAAAAAAGAAATACAAAGGTGCTGTTTCGCTATAGGGAAAGAAAAAAAAAAAAAAAAACAGAAAATAAAGGTTATAGGGAAGAAAGAGAATGCAGATGTTTTAAAGAAGGAAAGGCAAGATAGTGAAGGTAATAACACTCTCATGCCACTACCTCAGATAAACAATAGATAATACCTGTTTTCCTTGCAAGGATAGATGGAAAAAAATACCAAAGGTGCTGTTTCGCTATAGGGGAAAGAAAGAAAAAAAAACAGAAAATAAAGGTTATAGAGGAAGAAAGAGAGAATGCAGATGTTTTAAAGAAGGAAAGGCAAGATAGTGAAGGTAATAACACTCTCATGCCACTACCTCAGATAAACAATAGACCATACCTGTTTCCTTACAAGATAGATGGAAGAAAAAAAATGCCAAAGGTGCTGTTTCGCTATAGGGAAGAAAAGAAAAAAAAAAAAACAGAAAATAAAGGTTATAGAGGAAGAAAGAGAGAATGCAGATGTTTTAAAGAAGGAAAGGCAAGATAGTGAAGGTAATAATGCTCCCATGCCACTACCTCAGATAAACAATAGACCATACCTGTTTCCTTGTAAGGATAGATGGAAGAAAAGTAATACCAAAAGGTGCTGTTTCGCTATAGGGGGAAAGAAAAAAAAAAAAACAGAAAAAAAAAGGTTATAGAGGAAGAAAGAGAGAATGCAGATGTTTTAAAGAAGGAAAGGCAAGATAGTGAATGTAATAACACTCTCATGCCACTACCTCAGATAAACAATAGACCATACCTGTTTCATTGCAAGGATAGATGGAAGAAAAGAAATACCAAAGGTGCTGTTTCGCTATAGGGGAAAGAAAGAAAAAAAAAGAAACAGAAAATAAAGGTTATAGGAAGAAAAGAGAATGCAGATGTTTTAAAGAAGGAAAGGCAAGATAGTGAAGGTAATAACACTCTCATGCCACTACCTCAGATAAACAATAGACCATACCTGTTTCCTTACAAGGATAGATGGAAGAAAAGAAATGCCAAAAGGTGCTGTTTCGCTATAGGGAAAAAGAAAAGAAAAAAAAAAACAGAAAATAAAGGTTATAGAGGAAGAAAGAGAGAATGCAGATGTTTTAAAGAAGGAAAGGCAAAGATAGTGAAGGTAACACTCCCATGCCACTACCTCAGATAAAAACAATAGACCATACCTGTTTCCTTGTAAGGATAGAGGAAGAAAAAGAAATGCCAAAAGGTGCTGTTTCGCTATAGGGGAAAAGAAAAAAAAAAAAAAAAGAAAAAAAAAGGTTATAGAGGAAGAAAGAGAGAATGCAGATGTTTTAAAGAAGGAAAAGGCAAGATAGTGAAAGGTAATAACACCCCATGCCACTACCTCAGATAAACAATAGACCATACCTGTTTTCCTTGCAAGGATAGATGGAAGAAAAGAAATGCCAAAGGTGCTGTTTCGCTATAGGGGAAAAGAAAGAAAAAAAGAAACAGAAAATAAAGGTTATAGAGGAAGAAAGAAAAAAAAGAGAATGCAGATGTTTTAAAGAAGGAAAAGGCAAGATAGTGAAGGTAATAACACTCCCATGCCACTACCTCAGATAAACAATAGACCATACCTGTTTCCTTGCAAGGATAGATGGAAGAAAAGAAATGCCAAATGTGCTATTTCGCTATGGGGAAAGAAAAAAAAAAAAAAACAGAAAATAAAGGTTATAGAGGAAGAAAGAAAGAAAGAGAGAATGCAGATGTTTTAAAGAAGGAAAGGCAAGATAGTGAAGGTAATAACACTCCTATGCCACTACCTCATATAAACAATAGACCATACCTGTTTCCTTGCAAGGATAGAGGAAGAAAAGAAATGCCAAAGTGCTGTTTCGCTATAGGGGAAAAAAAAAAAAAAAAAACAGAAAATAAAGGTTATAGAGGAAGAAAGAAAGAAAAAAGAGAGAATGCAGATGTTTTAAAGAAGGAAAGGCAAGATAGTGAAGGTAATAACACTCCATGCCACTACCTCAGATAAACAATAGACCATACCTGTTTCCTTGTAAGGATAGAGGGAAGAAAAGTAATGCCAAAGGTGCTGTTTCGCTATAGGGGAAAGAAAGAAAAAAAGAAACAGAAAAATAAAGGTTATAGAGGAAGAAAGAAAGAGAGAATGCAGATGTTTTTAAAGAAGGAAAGGCAAGATAGTGAAGGTAATAACACTCCCCATACCACTACCTCAGATAAACAATAGACCATACCTGTTTCCTTGTAAGGATAGATGGAAGAAAAGAAATGCCAAAAGTGCTGTTTCTATAGGAAAGAAAGAAAAAAAAAAAAAACAGAAAATAAAGGTTATAGAGGAAGAAAGAAAAGAAAGAGAATGCAGATATTTTAAAGAAGGAAAGGCAAGATAGTGAAGGTAATAACACTCCCATGCCACTACCTCAGATAAACAATAGACCATACCTGTTTCCTTGTAAGGATAGATGGAAGAAAAGAAATGCCAAAAGTGCTGTTTCGCTATAGGGGAAAGAAAAAAAAAAAAAAACAGAAAATAAAGGTTATAGAGGAAGAAAAGAAAGAAAAAGAGAATGCAGATGTTTTAAAGAAGGAAAGGCAAGATAGTGAAGGTAATAACACTCCTATACCACTACCTCAGATAAACAATAGACCATACCTGTTTCCTTGCAAGGAAAGATGGAAGAAAAAAGAAATGCCAAAGGTGCTGTTTCGCTATAGGGAAAGAAAAAAAAAAAAAAAACAGAAAATAAAGGTTATAGAGGAAAAAAGAAAGAAAGAGAGAATGCAGATGTTTTTAAAGAAGGAAAAGGCAAGATAGTGAAGGTAATAACACTCCTATGCCACTACCTCAGATAAACAATAGACCATACCTGTTTCCTTGCAAGGAAAGATGGAAGAAAAGAAATGCCAAAGGTGCTGTTTCGCTATAGGGGAAAGAAAGAAAAAAAAAGAAACAGAAAATAAAGGTTATAGAGGAAGAAAGAAAGAAAGAGAGAATGCAGATGTTTTAAAGAAGGAAAGGCAAGATAGTGAAGGTAATAACACTCCCATGCCACTACCTCAGATAAACAATAGACCATACCTGTTTCCTTGCAAGGAAAGATGGAAGAAAAGAAATGCCAAAGGTGCTGTTTCGCTATAGGGGAAAGAAAGAAAAAAAAAGAAACAGAAAATAAAGGTTATAGAGGAAGAAAGAAAGAAAGAGAGAATGCAGATGTTTTAAAAAGAAGGAAAGGCAAGATAGTGAAGGTAATAACACTCCTATGCCACTACCTCAGATAAACAATAGACCATACCTGTTTCCTTGCAAGGAAAGATGGAAGAAAAAAGAAAATGCCAAAGGTGCTGTTTCGCTAGGGGAAATGAAAAAAAAAAAAGAAACAGAAAATAAAGGTTATAGAGGAAGAAAGAAAAAGAGAGAGAATGCAGATGTTTTAAAGAAGGAAAGGCAAGATAGTGAAGGTAATAACACTCCATGCCACTACCTCAGATAAACAATAGACCATACCGGTTTCCTTACAAGGATAGATGGAAGAAAAAAATGCCAAAGGTGCTGTTTCGCTATAGGGGAAAGAAAGAAAAAAAAAGAAACAGAAAATAAAGGTTAGAGGAAGATAGAAAGAAAGAAAGAGAATGCAGAAGTTTTAAAGAAGGAAAGGCAAGATAGTGAAGGTAATAACACTCCCATGCCACTACCTCAGATAAACAATAGACCTTACCGGTTTCCTGTTTGCAAGGATAGATGGAAGAAAAGAAATGCCAAAGGTGCTGTTTCGCTATAGGGGAAAAAAAAAAAAAAAACAGAAAATAAAGGTTATAGAGGAAAAAGAAAAAAGAGAGAATGCAGATGTTTTAAAGAAAGAAAGGCAAGATAGTGAAGGTAATAAC
The DNA here is from genome assembly GCA_903632075.3 of Acanthosepion pharaonis. Lineage (NCBI taxonomy): Eukaryota > Metazoa > Mollusca > Cephalopoda > Sepiida > Sepiidae > Acanthosepion > Acanthosepion pharaonis. The sequence goes on from CAHIKZ030000343.1 coordinate 359,434, forward strand.
ACTCCCATGCCACTACCTCAGATAAACAATAGACAATACCTGTTTCCTTGCAAGGATAGAGGAAGAAAAAAATGCCAAAGGTGCTGTTTTCGCTATAGGGGAAAGAAAAAAAAAAAAGAAACAGAAAATAAAGGTTATAGAGGAAGAAAGAAAGAAAGAGAGAATGCAGATGTTTTAAAGAAGGAATGGCAAGATAGTGAAGGTAATAACACTCCTATGCCACTACCTCAGATAAACAATAGACCATACCTGTTTCCTTGTAAGGATAGAGGAAGAAAAGAAAATGCCAAAAGGTGCTGTTTCGCTATAGGGGAAAAGAAAAAAAAAAGAAACAGAAAATAAAGGTTATAGAGGAAGAAAGAAAGAAAAGAGAATGCAGATGTTTTAAAGAAGGAAAGGCAAGATAGTGAAGGTAATAACACCCCATGCCACTACCTCAGATAAACAATAGACCATACCTGTTTCCTTGTAAGGATAGAGGGAAAAAAGAAATACCAAAGGTGCTGTTTTTATAGGGGAAAAGAAAGAAAAAAAAGGAACAGAAAATAAAGGTTATAGAGGAAGAAAAAGAAAGAAAAGAGAATGCAGATGTTTTAAAAGAAGGAAAGGCAAGATAGTGAAGGTAATAACACTCCCATGCCACTACCTCAGATAAACAATAGACCATACCTGTTTCCTTGTAAGGATAGATGGAAGAAAAGAAATACCAAAAGGTGCTGTTTCGCTATAGGGGGAAAGAAAGAGAAAAAAAAAACAGAAAATAAAGGTTATAGAGAAAAAGAAAGAAATAGAGAATGCAGATGTTTAAAGAAGGAAAGGCAAGATAGTGAAGGTAATAACACTCCCATGCCACTACCTCAGATAAACAATAGACCATACCTGTTTCCTTGTAAGGATAGAGGAAGAAAAAGTAATGCCAAAGGTGCTGTTTCGCTATAGGGGAAAAAAAAAAAAAAGAAACAGAAAATAAAGGTTATAGAGGAAGAAAGAAAGAAAGAGAGAATGCAGATGTTTTAAAGAAGGAAAGGCAAGATAGTGAAGGTAATAACACTCCCATGCCACTACCTCAGATAAACAATAGACCATACCTGTTTTTTGTAAGGATAGATGGAAGAAAAGAAAAAAAAAGTGCTGTTTCGCTATAGGGGAAAGAAAGAAAAAAAGAAACAGAAAATAAAGGTTATAGAGGAAGAAAGAAAGAAAGAGAGAATGCAGATATTTTAAAGAAGGAAAGGCAAGATAGTGAAGTGAAGGTAATACTCCCATGCCACTACCTCAGATAAACAATAGACCATACCTGTTTCCTTTGTAAAGGATAGAGGGAAGAAAAGAAATGCCAAAGGTGCTTTCCTTTATAGGGGGGAAAGAAAAAAAAAAGAAACAGAAAATAAAGGTTATAGAGGAAGAAAGAAAGAAAGAGAGAATGCAGATGTTTTAAAGAAGGAAAGGCAAGATAGTGAAGGTAATAACACTCCCATGCCACTACCTCAGATAAACAAAAGATCATACCTGTTTCCTTGTAAGGATAGATGGAAGAAAAAAATGCCAAAGGTGCTGTTTCGCTATAGGGAAAGAAAGAAAAAAAAAAGAAACAGAAAATAAAGGTTATAGAGGAAGAAAAAAAGAAAGAGAGAATGCAGATATTTTAAAGAAGGAAAGGCAAGATAGTAAAAATTAATACTCCATGCCACTACCTCAGATAAACAAAAGATCATACCTGTTTCCTGTAAGGATAGATGGAAGAAAAGAAATGCCAAAGGTGCTGTTTCGCTATAGGGGAAAAGAAAAAAAAAAAAACAGAAAATAAAGGTTATAGAGGAAGAAAGAAAGAAAGAGAGAATGCAGATGTTTTAAAAGAAGGAAAGGCAAGATAGTGAAGGTAATAACACTCCCATGCCACTACCTCAGATAAACAAAAGATCATACCTGTTTCCTTGTAAGGATAGATGGAAGAAAAGAAATGCCAAAGGTGCTGTTTCGCTATAGGGGAAAGAAAGAAAAAAAAAGAAACAGAAAATAAAGGTTATAGAGGAAGAAAGAAAGAAAGAGAATGCAGATGTTTTAAAAAGAAGGAAAGGCAAGATAGTGAAGGTAATAACACCCCCATGCCACTACCTCAGATAAACAATAGACCATACCTGTTTCCTTGCAAGGATAGAGGGAAGAAAAGAAATGCCAAAAGTGCTGTTTCGCTATAGGGGAAAGAAAGAAAAAAAAAGAAACAGAAAATAAAGGTTATAGAGGAAGAAAGAAAAGAAAGAGAGAATGCAGATGTTTAAAGAAGGAAAGGCAAGATAGAAGGTAATAACACTCCTATGCCACTACCTCAGATAAACAATAGACCATACCTTGTTTCCTTGGATAGGATAGAAAAAAGAAAAGAATGCCAAAGGTGCTGTTTCGCTATAGGGGAAAGAAAAAAAAAAAAAGAAACAGAAAAAAAAGGTTATAGAGGAAGAAAAGAAAGAAAAGAGAATGCAGATGTTTTAAAGAAGGAAAGGCAAGATAGTGAAGGTAATAACACCCCATGCCACTACCTCAGATAAACAATAGACCATACCTGTTTTTATAAGGATAGAGGGAAGAAAAGAAATGCCAAAGGTGCTGTTTCACTATAGGGGAAAAAAAGAAAAAAAAAAACAGAAAATAAAGGTTATAGAGGAAGAAAAGAAAGAAAGAGAATGCAGATGTTTTAAAAGAAGGAAAGGCAAGATAGTGAATGTAATAACACTCCTATGCCATCACCTCAGATAAACAATAGACCATACCTGTTTCCTTATAAGGATAGATGGAAGAAAAGAAATGCCAAAGGTGCTGTTTCGCTATAGGGGAAAAAAAAGAAAAAAAAAAACAGAAAATAAAGGTTATAGAGGAAGAAAGAAAGAAAGAGAGAATGCAGATGTTTTTAAAGGAAAGGCAAGATAGTGAAGGTAATAACACTCCCATGCCACTACCTCAGATAAACAACAGACCATACCTGTTTCCTTGTAAGGATAGAGGAAAAAAAAATGAAGAAGGAAAAGTGCTGTTTCTGCTATAGGGGAAAGAAAGAAAAAAAAAACAGAAAATAAAGGTTATAGAGGAAGAAAAGAAAGAAAGAGAGAATGCAGATGTTTTAAAGAAGGAAAGGCAAGATAGTGAAGGTAATAACACTCCCATGCCACTACCTCACATAAACAATAGACCATACCTGTTTTTTATAAGGATAGATGGAAACAGAAAAAAAAAAAAAGAAATGCCAAAGGTGCTGTTTCGCTATAGGGAAAGAAAAAAAAAAAAAAACAGAAAATAAAGGTTATAGAGGGAAGAAAGAAAGAAAGAGAGAATGCAGATGTTTTTAAAGAAGGAAAGGCAAAGATAGTGAAGGTAATAACACTCCCATGCCACTACCACCTCAGATAAACAATAGACCATACCTGTTTCCTTACAAGGATAGATGGAAGAAAAAAATGCCAAAAGGTGCTGTTTTCGCTATAGAGGGGAAAGAAAGAAAAAAAAAAAACAGAAAATAAAGGTTATAGAGGAAGAAAGAAAGAAAAAAGAGAGAATGCAGATGTTTTAAAAGAAAGGAAAGGCAAGATAGTGAAGGTAATAACACTCCTATGCCACTACCTCAGATAAACAATAGACCATACCTGAAAAAGAAAAAAAAAGGATAGATGGAAGAAAAAGAAAGAAAGAGCCAAAGGTGTTGTTTCGCTATAGGGAAAGACCCCAAAAGATAAACAAAAAAAAGAAACAGAAAATAAAGGTTATAGAGGAAGAAAAAAAAGAAACAAAAAAATAGAGTTTTTAAAGAAGAAAGAAAGAAAGAGAAAGAAGGAAAGGCAAGATAGTGAAGGTAATAACTCCTATGCCACTACCTCAGATAAACAATAGACCATACCTGTAAGGATAGATGGAAAAGAAATGCCAAAGGTGCTGTTTCGCTATAGGGAAAAAAAAAAAAAAAAAGAAACAGAAAATAAAGGTTATAGAGGAAGAAAGAAGAAAAGAGAGAATGCAGATGTTTTAAAGAAGAAAAGGCAAGATAGTGAAGGTAATAACACTCCATGCCACTACCTCAGATAAACAATAGACCATACCTGTTTCGCAAGGATAGAGGGAAGAAAATGCCAAAGTGCTGTTTCGCTATAGGGAAAAGAAAAAAGAAACAGAAAATAAAGGTTATAGGAGGAAAAAAAAGAAAGAAAAGAGAATGCAGATGTTTTTTAAAGAAGGAAAGGCAAGATAGTGAAAGGCAGTAACAACTCCATGCCACTACCTCAGATAAACAATAGACCATACCTGTTTCCTTGCAAGGATAGAGGGAAGAAAAGAAATGCCAAATGTGCTGTTTCGCTATAGGGGAAAGAAAGAAAAAAAAAAAAAGAAAAATAAAGGTTATAGAGGAAGAAAGAAAAAGAAAGAGAGAATGCAGATGTTTTAAAGAAGGAAAGGCAAGATAGTGAAGGTAATAACACTCCATGCCACTACTACCTCAGATAAACAATAGACCATACCTGTTTCCTTACAAGGATAGAGGGAAAAAAGAAAATACAAAAGTGCTGTTTCGCTATAGGGGAAAAAAAAAAAGAAAAAAAAAAAAAGAAAATAAAGGTTATAGAGGAAAGCAAAAGAAAGAGAGAATGCAGATGTTTAAAAAGAAGGAAAAGGCAAGATAGTGAAGGTAAAAAAAACAAAAATCCCATGCCACTACCTCAGATAAACAATAGAACATACCTGTTTCCTTACAAGGATAGAGGGAAGAAAAGAATGCAAAAAGTGCTGTTTCGCTATAGGGGGAAAGAAAGAAAAAAAAAACAGAAAATAAAGGTTAGGAAGAAGAGGAAGAAAGAGAATGCAGATGTTTTAAAGAAGGAAAGGCAAGATAGTGAAGGTAATAACACTCCTATGCCACTACCTCAGATAAACAATAGACCATACCTGTTTCACTTGCAAGGATAGATGGAAGAAAAGAATGCCAAAGGTGCTGTTTCGCATAGGGAAAGAAAGAAAAAGAAACAGAAAATAAAGTTTATAGAGGAAAGAAAGAAAGAGAGAATACAGATGTTTTAAAGAAGGAAAGGCAAGATAGTGAAGGTAATAACACTCCTATGCCACTACCACCAGATAAACAACAGACATACCTGTTTCCTTGCAAGGATAGAGGGAAGAAAAGAAATGCCAAAAGGCGCTGTTTCATATAGGGGAAAGAAAGAAAAAAAAGAAACAAAAATAAAGTTTATAGAGGGAAAGAAAGAAAGAGAGAATGCAGATGTTTTAAAGAAGGAAAGGCAAGATATAGTGAAGGTAATAACACTATGCCACTACCTCAGATAAAAACAATAGACCATACCTGTTTCCTTATGATAGAGGGAAGAAAAGAAATGCCAAAGGTGCTGTTTCGCTATAGGGGAAAAAAAAAAAAGAAACAAAAATAAAGGTTATAGAGGAAGAAAGAAAGAAAGAGAGAATGCAGATGTTTTAAAGAAGGAAAGGCAAGATAGTGAAGGTAATAACACCCCTATGCTACTACCTCAGATAAACAATAGACCATACCTTTTCCTTGCAAGTATAGAGAGGGAAGAAAGAAATGCCAAAGGTGTTGTTTTTAACTATAGGGGAAAGAAAGAAAAAAAAAGAAACAGAAAATAAAGGTTATGAGGAAGAAAGAAAGAAAGAGAGAATACAGATGTTTTAAAGAAGGAAAGGCAAGATAGTGAAGGTAATGCACTCCCATACCACTACCTCAGATAAAACAATAGACCATACCTGTTTCCTTACCAAGATAGAGGGAAAAAAAAATGCCAAAAGGTGCTGTTTTGCTATAGGGAAAAAAAAAAAAAAAAAAAACAGAAAAATAAAGGTTATAGAGGAAGAAAGAAAGAGAGAATGCAGATGTTTAAAGAAGGAAAGGCCAAATGATGAAGGTAATAACACTCTATGCCACTACCTCAGATAAACAATAGACTATACCTGTTTCTTGCAAGGATGAGGGAAGAAAAAAAAATGCCAAGGTGCTGTTTTTCGCTATAGGGAAAGAAAGAAAAAAAAAAACAGAAAATAAAGGTTATAGGGAAGAAAGAAAGAAAGAGAAAGATGTTTTTAAAGAGAAAGGCAAGATAGTGAAGGTAATAACACTCCATACCACTACCTCAGATAAACAATAGACCATATCTGTTTCTTTTGCAAGGATAGAGGGAAAAAGAAATGCCAAAAAGTGCTGTTTCGCTATAGGGGAAGAAAAAAAAAAAAAGAAACAGAAAATAGATTTATAGGGAAGAAAGAAAGAAAGAGAGAATGCAGATGTTTTAAAGAAGGAAAGGCAAGATAGTGAAGGTAATAACACTCCCATGCCATTACCTCAGATAAACAATAGACCATACCTGTTTCCTTGCAAGGATAGATGGAAGAAAAAGAAATGCCAAAAGGTTGTTTCGCTATAGGGAAAAAAAAAAAAAAAAAAAAAACAGAAAATAAAAGGTTATAGAGGAAGAAAAGAAAGAAAAGAGAGAATGCAGATGTTTTAAAGAAGGAAAGGCAAGATAGTGAAAGGTGATAACCTCCATGCCACTACCTCAGATAAACAATAGACCATACCTGTTTCCTTATAAGGATAGAGGAAGAAAAAAGAAATGCCAAAAGTGCTGTTTCGCTATAGGGGGAAAGAAAAAAAAAAAAAAAACAGAAATAAAGGTTATAGAGGAAGAAAAAAAAAAGAGAGAATGCAGAAAAAAGAAGGAAAAGGCAAGATAGTGCAGTGTTTATGCCACTACCTCAGATAAACTATAGACCATACCTGTTTCCTTTGAGATATAGAGGGAAAAAAGAAATGCCAAAGAGTTATTTCGCTATATAGGGAAAGAAAGAAAAAAAAAACAGAAAATAAAGGCAGATGAAGAAAGAAAGAAAGAGAAAGGCAAGTTTTAAAAGAAGGTGAGATAGAGGTAATGCCTCATGCCACTACCTCAGATAAACAATAGACATACCACCTGTTTCCTTGTAAGGATAGATGGAAAAAAATGCCAAAAGTGCTGTTTCGCTATAGGGAAAGAAAGAAAAAAAAGAAACAGAAAATAAAGGTTATAGAGGAAGAAAGAAAGAAAAAGAGAATGCAGATGTTTTAAAGAAGGAAAGGCAAAGATAGTGAAGGTAACACTTACCCCATGCCATTACCTCAGATAAACAATATGACATACCTGTTTCCTATGAGATAGAGGAAGAAAAAAAAAATGCAAAAAGTGCTGTTTCGCTAGGGGGAAAGAAAGAAAAAAAAAAACAGAAAATAAAGGTTATAGAGGAAGAAAAAAAAGAAAAGAGAAATGCAGATGTTTTAAAGAAGGAAAGGCAAGATAGTGAAGGTAATAACACTCCATGCCACTACCTCAGATAAACAATAGACCATACCTGTTTCCTTTGCAAGGATGGGGAGGGAAGAAAAGAATGCCAAAAAGTGCTGTTTCGCTATAGGGGAAAGAAAAAAAAAAAAAAAAAAACAGAAAATAAAGGTTATAGAGGAAGAAAGAAAGAAAGAAGAATGCAGATGTTTTAAAAGAAGGAAAGGCAAGATAGTGAAAGGTAATAACCTCCATACCACTACCTCAGATAAACAATAGACCATACCTGTTTCCTTACAAGGATAGATGGAAAAGAAATGCCAAAAGGTGCTGTTTCGCTATAGGAAAGAAAAAAAAAAAAAAACAGAAAAATAAAGGTTATAGAGGAAGAAAAAAAAGAAAGAGAAATGCAGATGTTTTAAAGATGGAAAGGCAAGATAGTGAAGGTAATAACACTCATGCCACTACCTCAGATAAACAATAGACCATACCTTTCCTTGCAAGGATTAGAGGGAAGAAAAAAACAAAAGTGCTGTTTTCGCTATAGGCTAAGAAAAGAAAAAATGAAACAGAAAATAAAGGTTATAGAGGGAAGAAAGAAAGAAAGAGAGAAGTGCAAGATGTTTTAAAGAAGAAAGGCAAGATAGTGAAGGTAATAACACTCCATGCCATTACCTCAGATAAAACAATAGACCATACCTGTTTCCTTGTAAGGATAGATGGAAGAAAAAGAAATGCCAAAGGTGCTGTTTCGCTATAGGGGAAAGAAAAAAAAAGAAACAGAAAATAAAGGTTATAGAGAAGAAAGAAAGAAAGAGAGAATGCAGATGTTTTAAAGAAGGAAAAGGCAAGATAGTGAAGGTAATAACACTCTATGCTACTCAGATAAACAATAGACCATACCTGTTTCCTTGCAAGGATAGAGGGAAAAGAAATGCCAAAAGTGCTGTTTTTCGCTATAGGGAAAAGAAAGAAAAAAAAAACAGAAAAATAAAGGTTAGAAGAAGAAAGAAAAGAAAGAGAGAATGCAGATGTTTTTTAGAAGAAGGAAAGGCAAGATAGTGAAGGTAATATCACTCCAATACACCTCTAGATAAACAATAGACCATACCTGTTTCCTTTGAGATAGGAAGAAAAGAATGCCAAAGGTGCTGTTTTACCTTCTAGGGAAAGAAAGAAAAAAAAACAGAAAATAAAAGTTTATAGGAAGAAAAGAAAAGAAAGAGAGAATGCAGATGTTTAAAAGAAGGAAAGGCAAGATAGTGAAGGTATGCATCTATGCCACTACCTTGATAAAACAATAGACCAACCACCTGTTTCATGCAAGGATAGAGGAAGAAAAGAATGCAAAAGTGCTACATTTTCGCTTTATAGGGAAAGAAAAAAAAAAAAAAACAGAAAATAAAGGTTATAGGAGGAAGAAAGAAAAGAAAGAGAATACAGATGTTTTTAAAGAAGGAAAGGCAAGATAGTGAAGGTAATAATACCTCCATACCACTACCTCAGATAAACAATAGACCATACCTGTTTCTTTGCAAGGATAGGGGAAGAAAAAGAAATGCCAAAGTGTTGTTTCGCTATAGGAAAGAAAGAAAAAAAAAACAGAAAATAAGGTTATAGAGAAGAAAGAAAAAAGAGAGAATGCAGATGTTTTTATGAAGGAAAGGCAAGATAGTGAAGGTAACACACTCCCATGCCACTACCTCAGATAAACAATAGACCATACCTGTTTCCTTATGAGATAGGGAAAAAAAGAAATGCCAAACAGATGGGGAAAGAAAAAAAAAAAAAAAACAGAAAATAAAGGTTATAGAGAGAAAGAAAAGAAAAAAGAGAATGCAGATGTTTTAAAAGAAGGAAAGGCAAGATAGTGAAGGTAAACATCTCCCATGCCACTACCTCAGATAAACAATAGACCATACCTTTTCCTTGCAAGGATGGGGGAAGAAAAGAAATGCCAAAGTGCTGTTTCGCTATAAGAAAGAAAGAAAAAAAAAACAGAAAATAAAGGTTAGAGGAAGAAAAAAAGAAAAGAGAGAATGCAGATGTTTTAAAGAAGGAAAAGGCAAGATAGTGAAGGCAGTAATAACACTCCCATACTACCTCAGATAAACAATAGACCATACCTGTTTCCTTTAAGGATAGAGGGAAGAAAAAAGAAATGCCAAAGGTGCTGTTTCGCTATAGGGGAAAGAAAGAAAAAAAAAAAAAACAGAAAATAAAAGGTTTATAGAGGAAGAAGAAAAAAGAGAGAATGCAGATGATTTAAAGAAGGAAAAGGCAAGATAGTGAAGGTAATAACACTCCTATACCACTACCTCAGATAAACAATAGACCATACCTGTTTCCTTGCAAGGATAGAGGGGAAGAAAAGAAATGCCAAAGTGTGCTGTTTTTGCTATAGGAAAAAAAAGAAAAAAAAAAAAAAATAAAGGTTATAGAGGAAGAAAGAAAGAAAGAGAGATGCGGATGTTTTAAAAGAAGGAAAGGCAAGATAGTGAAGGTAATAAACTCCCATGCTGCCATTACCTCAGATAAACAATAGACCATACCTGTTTCCTTGTAAGGATAGATGGAAGAAAAGAAATGCCAAACGTGCTGTTTCGCTATAGGGAAAAGAAAAAAAAAAAAAACAGAAAAATAAAGGTTATAGGGAAGAAAGAAAGAAAGAGAGAATGCAGATGTTTTAAAGAAGGAAAAGGCAAATAGTGAAGGTAATAAACTCCTATGCTACTACCTCAGATAAACAATAGACCATAACTGTTTCCTTGTAAGGATAGAGGAAGAAAAAGAAATGCCAAAGTGCTGTTTCTGCTATAGGGGAGAAAAAAAAAAAACAGAAAATAAAGGTTATAGAGGAAGAAAGAAAGAAAGAGAATGCAGATGTTTTAAAGAAGGAAAAGGCAAGATAGTGAAAGGTAATATCACTCCACTACCTCAGATAAACAATAGACCATACCTGTTTTCCTTACAGGATAGAGGAAAAAAAGAAATGCCAAAGTGCTGTTTTCATATAGGGAAAAAAAAAAAAAAAAAAAAAAAAGGTTATAGAGGAAGAAAGAAAGAAAAAGAGAATGCAGATGTTTAAAGAAGGAAAGGCAGATAGTGAAGGTAATACTCCCATGCCACTACCTCAGATAAACAATAGACCATACCTGTTTCCTTGCAAGGATAGAGGGAAGAAAGAAATGCAAAAGTGCTGGCTATGGGGGGAGAAAGAAAAAAAGAAACAGAAAATAAAGGTTGTTAGAGGAAGAAAAGAAAGAAAGAAAAGAGATGTTTTAGATACTTTTAAAAGAAGGAAAGGCAAGATAGTGGGGAAGGACTCCCCATGCCATTAAAGATAAACAATAGACCACAAACTTGCTTCTTTGTAAGGATAGAGGAAGAAAAGAAATGCCAAAGGTGCTGTTTGCCATAGGGGAAAGAAAAAAAAAAGAAACAGAAAATAAAGGTTAGGAGGAAGAAAGAAAGAAAGAGAGAATGCAGATGTTTTAAAGAAGGAAAGGCAAGATAGTGAAGGTAATAATACTTTATGCTATACCTCAGATAAACAATAGACATAACTGTTTTGCAAGGATAGAGGAAGAAAAGAAAATGCCAAAGGTGCTAAGCTGCTATAGGGGGAAAGAAAAGAAAAAAAGAAACAGAAAATAAAGGTTATAGAGGAAGAAAGAAAAAGAAAGAGAATGCAGATGTTTTAAAAGAAGGAAAGGCAAGATAGTGAAGGTAATAACACATGCCATACTCCCTCAGATAAACAATAGACTATACCTGTTCCTTTGTAAGGGATAGATGGAAGAAAAGAAATGTAAAAGGTGCTGTTTCTGCTATAGGGAAAGAAAGAAAAAAAAAAAACAAGAAATAAAAGGTTATAGAGAAGAAAAGAAAAGAGAATGCAGATCATTTCAAGAAGGAAAGGCAAGATAGTGAAGGTATGCCTCCTATGCCACTACCTCAGATAAACAATAGACCATAACTGTTTCCCTTACAAGGTGGGGAAGAAAAATGCAAAAGTGCTGTTTCGCTATAGGGAAGAAAGAAAAAAAGAAACAGAAAATAAAGGTTATAGAGGAAGAAAGAAGGCAGAGAATGCAGATGTTTAAAAGAAGGAAAGGCAAGATAGTGAAGGTAATAACACACCCATGCCACTACCTTGATAAACAATAGACCATACCTGTTCCTTATGAAGGATAGATGGAAGAAAAGAACACTCAAAGTGCTGTTTCGCTAGGGGGAAAGAAAGAAAAAAAAAAACAGAAAATAAAGGTTAGAGGAAGAAAGAAAAGAAAGAGAGAATGCAGATGTTTTAAAGAAGGAAAGGCAAGATAGTGAAGGTACACTCCCTATGCCACTACACTCAGATAAATAATAGACTATACCTGTTTCCTTTGTAAGGATAGAGGGAAGAAAAGAAATGCCAAAGGTGCTGTTTCGCTATAGGGAAAGAAAGAAAAAAAAGAAACAGAAAATAAAGGTTAGAGGAAGAAAGAAAGAAAAGAGAGATGCAGATGTTTTAAAGAAGGAAAGCAAAAGATATAGCACACTTCCATGCCACTACCTCAGATAAACAATAGACCATACCTGTTTCCTTTAAAGGATAGATGGAAGAAAGAAATGCCAAAGGTGCTGTTTCTGCTATAGGGGAAAGAAAAAAAAGAAACAGAAAATAAAGGGTTATAGAGGAGAAAAGAAAGAAAGAAAGAGAGAATGCAGATGTTTTAAAGAAGGAAAGGCAAGATAGTGTGGAAGGTAATAACACCATATGCCACTACCTCAGATAAACAATAGACTATACCTGTTTCCTGCATAGATAGGGAAGAAAAGAAATGCCAAAGGTGCTGTTTTTGCTATAGGGAAGAAAAAAAGAAACAGAAATAAAAGGTTATAGGAGGAAGAAGAAAGAAAGAGAGAATGCAGATGTTTAAAGAAGAAAGGCAAGATAGTGAAGGTAATAACACTCCCATGCCACTACCCAGATAAACAATAGACCATACCTGTTTCCTTTTGTAAGGATAGAGAAAAGAAAAGAAAACAAGCGTTTCTGGGCTATAGGGGAAAGAAAGAAAAAAGAAACAGAAAATAAAGGTTATAGAGGAAGAAAGAAAGAAAGAGAGAATGCAGATGTTTTTAAAGAAGGAAAGGCAAGATAGTGAAGGTAACATGCATGCCACTAACTCAGATAAACAATAGACCATACCTAAGGGATAGAGGAAGAAAAAATGCCAAAAGTTGGAGTTTGCTATAGGGGAAAAGAAAGAAAAAAAAAGAAACAGAAAATAAAAGGTTAGAGGAAATAGAAAGAAAGAAAGAGAGAATGCAGATGTTTTTAAAGAAGGAAAGGCAAGATAGTGAAGGTAATAACACTTCCATGCCACTACCTCAGATAAACACAGACCATACCTGTTTCTTGTGGGTGATAGATGGAAGAAAAGAAATGCCAAAGGTGTTGTTTCGCTATAGGGGAAAGAAAAGAAAAAAAGAAACAGAAATAAAGGTTATAGAGGAAGAAAGAAAGAAAGAGAATGCAGATGTTTTAAAGAAGGAAAGGCAAAGATAGTGAAGGTACAACACCTATGCCACTACCTCAGATAAAAACAATAGACCATACCTGTTTCCCTTGTGGTGACAGAGGAAGAAAAAGAAATGCCAAAGGTGCTGTTTCTGCCATAGGGGAAAGAAAGAAAAAAGAAACAGAAAATAAAGGTTATAGAGGAAGAAAAAGAAAGAGAGAATGCAGATGTTTTAAAAGAAGGAAAGGCAAGATAGTGAAGGCATAACACTCCCACACTACCTCAGATAAACAATAGACCATACCTGTTTTTGTAAGGATAGATGGAAGAAAAGAAATGCCAAAGGTGCTGTTTCCGCTAGGGGAAAAAGAAAGAAAAAAAAAGAAACAGAAAAATAAAGGTTATAGAGGAAGAAAAGAAAAGAAAAGAGAATGCAGATGTTTTAAAGAAGGAAAGGCAAGATAGCTGAACAACACTCCTATGCCACTGGGCCTCAGATAAACACAGACCACCTGTTTTTTTAAGGAAAGATAGAAGAAGAAATGCCAAAGGTGTTGTTTGCTATAGGGGAAAGAAGAAAAAAAAAAGAAACAGAAAATAAAGGTTATAGAGGAAGAAAGAAAGAAAGAAAGAATGCAGATGCTTTTAAAAGAAGGAAAGGCAAAGATAAAGTGAAGGTACAACACTCCTATGCTACCACCTCAGATAAATACAGACTATACCTGTTTCTTGCAAGGAAAGATGGAAGAAAAGAATGCCAAAGGTGCTATTTCTGCTATAGGGGGAAAGAAAGAAAAAAAAAAGAACAGAAAAATAAAGGTTATAGGAGGAAGAAAGAAAAGAAAGAAAGAATGCAGATGTTTTTAAAGAAGGAAAGGCAAGATAGTGAAGGCACACTCCCATGCCACTACCACAGATAAACACAGACCATACCTGTTTCCTTGTAAGGATAGGATGGAAGAAAGAAAATAAAGGTGCTGTTTCAGCTATAGGGGAAGCAGAAAAAAAAGAAACAGAAAAATAAAGGTTATAGAGGAAGAAAGAAAGAAAGAGAGAATGCAGATGTTTTTAAAGAAGGGAAAGGGCAAAGATAGTGAAGGTAATAACACACATGCCACTACCTCAGATAAAAACAATAGACCATACCGTTTCCTTGTAAGGATAGATGGAAGAAAAGAAATACAAAGGTGCTGTTTGCCAGGGGAAAGAAAGAAAAAAAAAGGAACAGAAAAAAAGGTTATAGAGGAAGAGAAAGAAAGAAAGAATGCAGATGTTTTAAAGAAGGAAAGGCAAGATATGAAGGTAATAACACCCCATGCCACTACCCTCAGATAAACACAGACTATACCTGTTTCCTTGCAAGGAAAGATGGGAAGAAAAGAAATGCCAAAGGTTTTTCGCTATAGGGAAAAAGAAAAAAAAAGAAACAGAAAATAAAGGTTATAGAGGAAGAAAGAAAGAAAGAATGAAGATGTTTTAAAGAAGGAAAGGCAAGATAGTGAAGGTGTATTGAACACTCCCATGCCACTACCAGACAAACAAACAATAGACCATACCCGTTTCTTTGGAAGGATAGATGGAAGAAAAAAAATGCCAAAGGTGCTGTTTCTTGCTATAGGGGAAAGAAAAAAAAAAGAAACAGAAATAAAGGTTGCAGAGGAAGAAAGAAAGAGAAAGAATGGATGTTTAAAGAAGGAGGGCAAGATAGTGAAGGTAAAAAAACACTCCCCATGCTACTCGCCTTCAGATAAACAATAGACCATACCTGTTTTCTTGTAAGGATAGAGGGAAAAAAAGAAATACACAAAGGTGTTGTTTCACAGGGAAAGAAAGAAAAAAAAGAAACAGAAAATAAAGGTTATAGGGAGGAAGAAAGAAAGAAAGAGACAATGCAGATGTTTTGTAAAGAATGAAGGAAAGATAGTGAAGGTAATAACACTCCCATGCCACTACCCTTCAGATAAACAATAGATTATACCTGTTTTTTAAGATGATAGAAGAAAGAATGCTAAAGGTGCTGTTTCCTGCTATAGGGGAAAAAAAAAAAAGAAAAACAGAAAATAAAGGTTATTATAGAGGAAGAAAAGAAAGAAAGAGAGAATGCAGATGTTTTAAAGAAGGAAAGGCAAGATAGTGAAGGTAATAACACTCCCATGCCACTACCTCAGATAAACAATAGACCATACCTGTTTCTGCGATAGATGGAAGAAAAGAAAACTAAAGGTGCTGTTTTGGCTATAGGGGAAAGAAAGAAAAAAGGAACAGAAATAAAGGTTATAGAGGAAGAAAGAAAGAAAGAAAGAATGCAGATGTTTTAAAGAAGGAAAGGTAAGATAGTGAAGGTAATAAACACTCCCATGCTACCACTCTCAGATAAACAATAGACCATACCTGTTTTTGTAAGAAAAGATGGAAGAAAGAAATGCCAAAAGTGCTGTTTGTTATAGGGGAAAGAAAGAAAAAAGAAAGAGAAAATAAAGGTTATAGAAGAAAGAAAGAAAGAAAGAAAGAATGCAGATGTTTTAAAAGAAGGAAAGGTAAGATAGTGAAGGTACAACACCTATACCACTACCCAGATAAACAATAGACCATACCTGTTTTTGCAAGGAAAGATGAAGAAAGAAATGCCAAAGGTGTTGTTTTCTGCTATAGGGGAAAGAAAGAAAAAGAAACAGAAAATAAAGGTTATAGAGGGAAAGAAAAGAAAGTAGAGAATGCAGATGTTTTTTAAAGAAGGAAAGGGCAAGATAGTGAAGGCATTAACACTCCCCATGCCACTACCTCAGATAAACAATAGATTATACCTGTTTCTTGCAAGGAAAGATGGAAGAAAAGAATGCCCAAGCAAAGTTGCTTCTGCTATAGGGGAAAGAAAGAAAAAAGAAACAGAAATAAAGGAGGAAGAAAGAAAAAAAAAGAAAAAGAGAAGCAGATGTTTTAAAGATGAAAGGCAAGATAGTGAAGGTAAAATACTCAAGCCACTACTCAGATAAAAATAGATTATACCTGTTTCCTTGTAAGGAAAGATGGAAAAAAGAAATGCCAAAGGTGCTGTTTCGCTATAGGGAAAGAAAAGAAAAAAAGAAACAGAAAATAAAGGTTATAGAGGAAGAAAGAAAGAAAGAGAATGCAGATGTTTTAAAGAAGGAAAAGGCAAGATAGTGAAGGTAATAACACTCCTATGCCACTACCTCAGATAAACAATAGATTATACCTGTTTCCTTGCAAGGATAGATGGAAGAAAAGAAATACCAAAGGTGCTGTTTCTGCTATAGGGGGAAAGAAAAAAGAAACAGAAAATAAAGGAAGAGGAAGAAAGAAAGAAAAGAGAGAATGCAGATGTTTTAAAGAACGAAAGGCAAGATAGTGAAGGTAATAACACTCCCATGCCACTACCCTCAGATAAAAATAGATCATACCTGTTTCCTTTGGGCGATAGGGAAGAAAAGAAATACAAAGGTGCTGTTTCTGCAAGGGAAAGAAAAAAAAAAAAAGAAACAGAAAATAAAGGTTATAGAGAAGAAGAAAGAAAAGAGAGAATGCAGATGTTTTAAAGAAGGAAAGGCAAGATAGTGAAGGTAATAACACTCCCACATGCCACTACCTCAGATAAAACAATAGACCTTACTGTTTCTTTTAAGGGATAGAGGAAGAAAAGTAATGCCAAAGGTGCTGTTTCTGCTATAGGGGAAAGAAAGAAAAAAAAAAAAACAAAAAAAAGGTTATAGAGGAAGAAAGAAAGAAAAAGAGAATGAAAGATGTTTTAAAGAAGGAAAGGCAAGATAGTGAAGGTAATAACACTCCCATGCCACTACCTCAGATAAACAATAGACCATACCTGTTTCCTTGTAAGGATAGAGGGAAGAAAAGAATGCCAAAGGTGCTGTTTCGCTATAGGGGAAAGAAAGAAAAAAAGAACAGAAAATAAAGGTTATAGGAGGAAGAAAAAGAAAGAAAGAGAGAATGCAGATGTTTTAAAGAAGGAAAGGCAAGATAGTGAAGGTAATAACACTCCCATGCCACTACCTCAGATAAACAATAGATTATACCTGCCCCTTTGTAAGGATAGATGGAAAAAAAAAATGCCAAAGGTGCTGTTTCGCTATAGGGGAAAGAATGAAAAAAAAGAAAACAGAAAATAAAGGTTATAGAGGAAGAAAGAAAAAAAGAGAGAATGCAGATGTTTTAAAGAAGGAAAGGCAAGATAGTGAAGGTAAAAAAAACACTCAAATAAAAGAATGCCTGTTACCTCAGATAAAAAACAGACCAAAATACCTGTTTTGAAAGGAAGAAAAAAAAAAAACAAGAAAATAAGATGGAAGAAAAAAGAAATGCCAAAGGAAAAGCTGTTTCGCTATAGGGGAAAGAAAGAAAAAAAAGAAACAGAAAATAAAGGTTGTTAGAGGAAGAAAGAAAGAAAGAGAAAAATGAAGATGTTTTAAAAGAAGGAAAGGCAAGATAGTGAAGGGAAAAAAGACTCCCATGCCACTACCTCAGATAAACAATAGATTATACCTGTTTCCTTGTAAGGATAGATGGAAGAAAGAAATACCAAAGGTGCTGTTTCGCTATAGGGGGAAAAAAAAAAAAAAAAAGAAAAAAAAGAAAACAGAAAATAAAGAAAGAGAGAAAGATGGAAGAAGGAAAGAGTGAAATAGAGAATGCAGATGTTTTTTGAGATAGATGGAAGAAAAGAAATGCGTCAAAAGATAGGGGGAAATAAAGGTAAAGGTTATAGAGGAAGAAGAAAGAAAAAGAGAAAGAAAGAAAGAAAAGAAGGAAAGGCAAGATAGTGAAGGTATAACACTCATGCCACTACCTCAGATAAACAATAGATTATACCTGTTTCCTTGTAAGGATAGATGGAAGAAAAGAAATACCAAAGGTGCTGTTTCGCTATAGGGGAAAGAAAGAAAAAAAAAGAAACAGAAAATAAAGGTTATAGAGGAAGAAAGAAAGAAAGAGAGAATGCAGATGTTTTAAAGAACGAAAGGCAAGATAGTGAAGGTAATAACAAGATCATGCCACTACCTCAGATAAACAATAGACCATACCTGTTTCCTTGTAAGGATAGAGGGAAGAAAAGAAATGCCAAAAGGTGCTGTTTCGCTATAGGGGAAAGAAAGAAAAAAAGAAACAGAAAATAAAGGTTATAGAGGAAGAAAGAAAGAAAGAAGAGAATGCAGATGTTTTTAAAGAAGGAAAGGCAAGATAGTGAAGGTAATAACACTCCCATGCCACTACCCTCAGATAAACAAAAGACCAAACCTGTTTCTTGTAAAGGATAGAGGAAGAAAAGAAGAAAAGAAAAAAAAGGTGCTGTTTACCTGCTAAGGATAGGGGAAAAGAAAGAAAAAAAAGAAACAGAAAATAAAGGTTATAGAGGAAGAAAGAAAGAAAGAGAGAATGCAGATGTTTTAAAGAAGGAAAGGCAAGATAGTGAAGGTAAAAACACTCCCATGCCACTACCTCAGATAAACAATAGACCATACCTGTTTCTTTGTAAGGATAGATGGAAGAAAAGAAATGCCAAAGGTGTTGTTTTGCTATAGGGGAAAGAAAGAAAAAAAAAGAAACAGAAAATAAAGGTTATAGAGGAAGAAAGAAAGAAAGAGAGAATGCAGATGTTTTAAAGAAGGAAAGGCAAGATAGTGAAGGTAATAACACTCCCATGCCACTACCTCAGATAAACAATAGACCATACCTGTTTCCTTGCAAGGATAGAGGGAAGAAAAGAAATGCCAAAGGTGCTGTTTTGCTATAGGGGAAAGAAAGAAAAAAAAAACAGAAAATAAAGGTTATAGAGGGAAAGAAAAGAGAGAAAGATGAAAGAAAAAAAAAACAGAAAATAAAAAAGACCATACCTGTTTCTATAAGGATAGAGAAGAAAAGAAAGCCAAAAGAGGGAAAGAAAGAAAAAATGCAGATAAAGGTTAGAGGAAGAAAGAAAAAAGAATGCAGGTTTTAAAGAAGGAAAGGCAAGATAGTGAAGGTAATAAACTCCCATGCCACTACCTCAGATAAACAATAGACCATACCTGTTTCCTTGTAAGGATAGATGGAAAAAAAGAAAACCAAAGGTGCTGTTTCGCTATAGGGGAAAGAAAGAAAAAAGAAACAGAAAATAAAGGTTATAGAGGAAGAAAGAAAGAAAGAGAGAATGCAGATGTTTTAAAGAAGGAAAGGCAAGATAGTGAAGGTAATAACACTCCCATGCCACTACCTCAGATAAACAATAGACCATACCTGTTTCCTTGTAAGGATAGATGGAAGAAAGAAAATGCCAAAGGTGCTGTTTCTGCTATAGGGGAAAGAAAAAGAAAAAAAAAAAGAAACAGAAAATAAAGGTTATAGAGGAAGAAAGAAAGAAAGAGAGAATGCAGATGTTTTAAAGAAGGAAAGGCAAGATAGTGAAGGTAAAACACTCCCATGCCACTACCTCAGATAAACAATATTATACCTGTTTCCTTGTAAGGGATAGAGGGAAGAAAAGAAATGCCAAAGGTGCTGTTTCGCTATAGGGGAAAGAAAAAAAAAAGAAAAGAGAAAATAAAGGTTATAGAGGAAGAAAGAAAAAAGAGAGAATGCAGATGTTTTAAAGAAGGAAAGGCAAGATAGTGAAGGTAATAAATACTCCCATGCCACTACCTCAGATAAACAATAGACCATACCTGTTTCCTTGTAAAGGATAGAGGGGAAGAAAAAAAATACTAAAAAAGGTGCTGTTTCGCTATAGGGGAAAGAAAGAAAAAAAAGAAACAGAAAATAAAGGTTATAGAGGAAGAAAAGAAAGAAAGAGAGAATGCAGATGTTTTTTAAAGAAGGAAAGGCAAGATAGTGAAGGTAATAACACTCCCATGCCACTACCTCAGATAAACAATAGACCATACCTGTTTCCTTTAAGGATAGAGGGAAGAAAAGAAAAAACCAAAGGTGCTGTTTCGCTATAGGGGAAAGAAAAAAAAAAGAAACAGAAAATAAAGG
Source organism: Acanthosepion pharaonis (assembly GCA_903632075.3). Classification (NCBI taxonomy): domain Eukaryota; kingdom Metazoa; phylum Mollusca; class Cephalopoda; order Sepiida; family Sepiidae; genus Acanthosepion; species Acanthosepion pharaonis. The sequence continues at coordinate 379,250 of CAHIKZ030000343.1, forward strand.
TTATAGAGGAAGAAAGAAAGAAAAGAGAGAATGCAGATGTTTTAAAGAAGGAAAGGCAAGATAGTGAAGGTAATAACACTCCCATGCCACTACCTCAGATAAACAATAGACCATACCTGTTTCCTTGTAAGGATAGATGGAAGAAAAGAAATACCAAAGGTGCTGTTTCGCTATAGGGGAAAGAAAAAAAAAAAAACAGAAAATAAAGGTTATAGAGGAAGAAAAGAAAGAAAGAGAGAATGCAGATGTTAAAAGAAGGAAAGGCAAGGGTAATAACACTCCCATGCCAAAGATAAAAAAAGACCAACCTGTTTCTTTTGTAAGGATAAAAGAAAAGTGCTGTTTCGCTATAGGGAAAAGAAAAAAAAAAGAAAAGAAAAATAGGAAGAAAGAAAGAAAGAGAGAATGCAGATGTTTTAAAGAAGGAAAGGCAAGATAGTGAAGGTAATAACACTCCCATGCCACTACCTCAGATAAACAATAGACCATACCTGTTTCCTTGTAAGGATAGAGGGAAGAAAAGAAATGCCAAAGGTGCTGTTTCGCTATAGGGGAAAAAAGAAAAAAAAAAACAGAAAATAAAGGTTATAGAGGAAGAAAGAAAGAAAGAGAGAATGCAGATGTTTTAAAGAAGGAAAGGCAAGATAGTGAAGGTAATAACACTCCTATGCCACTACCTCAGATAAACAATAGACCATACCTGTTTCCTTGTAAGGATAGAAAAGAAAAGAAATGCCAAAAGGTGCTGTTTCGCTATAGGGGAAAGAAAGAAAAAAAAAAAACAGAAAATAAAGGTTATAGAGGAAGAAAGAAAGAAAGAGACAATGCAGATGTTTTAAAGAAGGAAAGGCAAGATAGTGAAGGTAATAACACTCCCATGCCACTACCTCAGATAAACAATAGATTATACCTGTTTCCTTGTAAGGATAGATGGAAGAAAAGAAATGCCAAAGGTGCTGTTTCGCTATAGGGGAAAGAAAGAAAAAAAAAGAAACAGAAAATAAAGGTTATAGAGGAAGAAAGAAAGAAAGAGAGAATGCAGATGTTTTAAAGAAGGAAAGGCAAGATAGTGAAGGTAATAACACTCCCATGCCACTACCTCAGATAAACAATAGACCATACCTGTTTCCTTGTAAGGATAGATGGAAGAAAAGAAATGCCAAAGGTGCTGTTTCGCTATAGGGGAAAGAAAAAAAAAGAAACAGAAAATAAAGGTTATAGAGGAAGAAAGAAAGAAAGAGAGAATGCAGATGTTTTAAAGAAGGAAAGGCAAGATAGTGAAGGTAATAACACTCCCATGCCACTACCTCAGATAAACAATAGACCATACCTGTTTCCTTGTAAGGATAGATGGAAGAAAAGGAAGAAAAGAATGAAGAAAAGAAAAGAGAATGCTGTTTTAAAGAAGAAAGGCAAGATAGTAGGGAAAGATAAAGAAAAAGAAACAGAAAATAAGGTGCTGTTTGGTTTATAGAGAAAATAAAGAAAAGAAAGAGAGAATGCAGATGTTTTAAAGAAGGAAAGGCAAGATAGTGAAGGTAATAACACTCCCATGCCACTACCTCAGATAAACAATAGACCATACCTGTTTCCTTGTAAGGATAGAGGGAAGAAAAGAAATACCAAAGGTGCTGTTTCCTTTCATAGGGGAAAGAAAGAAAAAAAGAAACAGAAAATAAAGGTTATAGAGGAAGAAAGAAAGAAAGAGAGAATGCAGATGTTTTAAAGAAGGAAAGGCAAGATAGTGAAGGTAATAACACTCCCATGCCACTACCTCAGATAAACAATAGACCATACCTCAGTTTTGTAAGGATAGATGGAAGAAAAGAAATACCAAAGGTGCTGTTTCGCTATAGGGGAAAGAAAGAAAAAAAAAGAAACAGAAAATAAAGGTTATAGAGGAAGAAAGAAAGAAAGAGAGAATGCAGATGTTTTAAAGAAGGAAAGGCAAGATAGTGAAGGTAATAACACTCCCATGCCACTACCTCAGATAAACAATAGACCATACCTGTTTCCTTGTAAGGATAGATGGAAGAAAAGAAATACCAAAGGTGCTGTTTCGCTATAGGGGAAAGAAAGAAAAAAAAAGAAACAGAAAATAAAGGTTATAGAGGAAGAAAGAAAAGAAAGAAAAGAGAGAATGCAGATGTTTTAAAGAAGGAAAGGCAAGATAGTGAAGGTAATAACACTCCCATGCCACTACCTCAGATAAACAATAGACCATACCTGTTTCCTTGTAAGGATAGATGGAAGAAAAGAAATAAAAAAGAATAGGGGAAAGAAAGAAAAAAAGAAACAGAAAATAAAGGTTATAGAGGAAGAAAGAAAGAAAGAATGCAGATGTTTTAAAGAAGGAACATCAAGATAGTGAAGGTAATAACACTCCCATGCCACTACCTCAGATAAACAATAGACCATACTGTTTCCTTGTAAGGATAGATGGAAGAAAAGAAAAAAAGGTGCTGTTTATATTTATAGGGGAAAGAAAAAAAAAAAAACAAAAAAATAAAGGTTATAGAGGAAGAAAGAAAAGAAAGAGAGAATGCAGATGTTTTAAAGAAGGAAAGGCAAGATAGTGAAGGTAATAACACTCCCATGCCACTACCTCAGATAAACAATAGACCATACCTGTTTCCTTGTAAGGATAGATGGAAGAAAAAGAAATGCCAAAGGTGCTGTTTCTGCTATAGGGAAAAAAAGAAAAAAAAAAGAAACAGAAAATAAAGGTTATAGAGGAAGAAAGAAAGAAAGAGAGAATGCAGATGTTTTAAAGAAGGAAAGGCAAGATAGTGAAGGTAATAACACTCCCATGCCACTACCTCAGATAAACAATAGACCATACCTGTTTAAGGATAGAGGAAAAAAAGAAATACCAAAGGATAGAATGGAAAAAAAAAACAGAAAATAAAAAGAAGAAAGAAAGAAAAGTGCAGATGTTTTAAAAAGGAAAGGCAAGATAGTGAAGGGATAACATATGGGAAAGAAAGAAAAAAGAAACAAAAAAAATAAAGCTGTTTCGCTATAGGGGAAAGAAAAAGGAAGAAAATAAAAGAGGAAGAAAGAAAGAGAGAATGCAGATGTTTTAAAGAAGGAAAGGCAAGATAGTGAAGGTAATAACACTCCCATGCCACTACCTCAGATAAACAATAGACCATAAAAAAGAAAAAAGGATAGATGGAAGAAAAAAGAAATGCCAAAGGTGCTGTTTCGCTATATAGGAAAGAAAGAAAAAAAAAAAACAGAAAATAAAGGTTATAGAGGAAGAAAAGAAAGAAAGAGAGAATGCAGATGTTTTAAAGAAGGAAAGGCAAGATAGTGAAGGTAATAAAACTCCTATGCCACTACCTCAGATAAACAAAAATAGAGGGAAGAAAAGACCATACCTGTTTATAGGGAAAAAAGATAGATGGAAGAAAAAAAATGCCAAAGAGTGCTGTTTGCTATAGGGGGGAAAGAAAAGTGAAAAAAAAAAACAGAAAATAAAGGTTATAGAGGAAGAAAAAAAAAAGAAAGAAAAAGAGAATGCAGATGTTTTTAAAGAAAAGGAAAAGATGTTTAAGAAGAAAGTAGTGAAGGTAATAACACTCCCATGCCACTACCTCAGATAAACAATAGAAAAATACCTGTTAGGGGAAAGAAAAGAAAAAAAAAACAGAAAATAAAATGGATAGATGGAAGAAAAGAAATGCCAAAGGTGCTGTTTCGCTATAGGGAAAAAAAGAAAAAAAAAAAGAAACAGAAAATAAAGGTTATAGAGGAAGAAAGAAAAAAAAAGAGAGAATGCAGATGTTTTAAAGAAGGAAAGGCAAGATAGTGAAGGTAATAACACTCCTATGCCACTACCTCAGATAAACAATAGACCATACCTGTTTCCTTGTAAGGATAGAGGGAAGAAAAGAAATGCCAAAGGTGCTGTTTCGCTATAGGGGAAAGAAAGAAAAAAAAAGAAACAGAAAATAAAGGTTATAGAGGAAGAAAAAAAAGAGAGAATGCAGATGTTTTAAAGAAGGAAAGGCAAGATAGTGAAGGGTAATAACACTCCTATGCCACTACCTCAGATAAACAATAGACCATACCTGTTTCTTGTAAGGATAGATGGAAGAAAAGAAATGCCAAAGGTGCTGTTTTATAGGGAAAAAAAAAAAAAGAAACAGAAAATAAAGGTTATAGAGGAAGAAAGAAAGAAAGAGAGAAATGCAGATTTTTTAAAAAGAAGGAAAGGCAAGATAGTGAAAGGTAATAACACTCCCATGCCACTACCTCAGATAAACAATAGACCATACCTGTTTCCTTGTAAGGATAGATGGAAGAAAAGAAATGCCAAAGGTGCTGTTTCGCTATAGGGGAAAAAAAAAAAAAAAAAAAACAGAAAATAAAAGGTTATAGAGGAAGAAAGAAAGAAAGAGAATGAATGCAGATGTTTTAAAGAAGGAAAGGCAAGATAGTGAAGGTAATAACACTCCCATGCCACTACCAGATCAGATAAACTTGTTTCCTTGTAAGGATAGATGGAAGACCATACCTGTTTCTGTTTTTGCAAGGATAGAGGGAAAGAAAAGAAATGCCAAAGGTGCTGTTTCGCTATAGGGAAAGGATAGATGGAAAAAAAAAAGCCAAAAACAGAAAAAAGAAAAAAAAAAAAAAATAGAGGAAGAAAAGAAAAGAAAGAGAGAATGCAGATGTTTTAAAGAAGGAAAGGCAAGATAGTGAAGGTAATAACACTCCCATGCCACTACCTCAGATAAACAATAGACCATACCTGTTTCCTTTTGTAAGGATAGATGGAAGAAAAGAAATGCCAAAAGTGCTGTTTCGCTATAGGGGAAAGAAAGAAAAAAAAACAGAAAATAAAGGTTATAGAGGAAGAAAGAAAGAAAGAGAGAATGCAGATGTTTTAAAGAAGGAAAGGCAAGATAGTGAAGGTAATAACACTCCCATGCCACTACCTCAGATAAACAATAGACCATACCTGTTTTTGTAAGGATAGATGGAAGAAAAGAAATGCCAAAGGTGCTGTTTCGCTATAGGGGAAAGAAAGAAAAAAAGAAAGAAAAAAAAAACAGAAAAAATAAAAGTTATAGAGGAAGAAAGAAAGAAAAGAGAGAATGCAGATGTTTTTTTAAAGAAGGAAAGGCAAGATAGTGAAGGAAAAAACTCCCATGCCACTACCTCAGATAAACAATAGACCATACCTGTTTTAAAGAAGGATAGATGGAAGAAAAGAAATGCCAAAAGTGCTGTTTCGCTATAGGGAAAAAAAAGAAAAAAAAAAAAAAGAAACAGAAAATAAAGGTTATAGAGGAAGAAAGAAAGAAAGAGAGAATGCAGATGTTTTAAAGAAGGAAAGGCAAGATAGTGAAGGTAATAACACTCCCATGCCACTACCTCAGATAAACAATAGACCATACCTGTTTCCTTGTAAGGATAGATGGAAGAAAAGAAATGCCAAAGGTGCTGTTTCGCTATAGGGGAAAGAAAGAAAAAAAAAGAAACAGAAAATAAAGGTTATAGAGGAAGAAAGAAAGAAAGAGAGAATGCAGATGTTTTAAAGAAGGAAAGGCAAGATAGTGAAGGTAATAACACTCCCATGCCACTACCTCAGATAAACAATAGACCATACCTGTTTCCTTGTAAGGATAGATGGAAGAAAAGAAATGCCAAAGGTGCTGTTTCGCTATAGGGGAAAGAAAGAAAAAAAAAGAAACAGAAAATAAAGGTTATAGAGGAAGAAAGAAAGAAAGAGAGAATGCAGATGTTTAAAGAAGGAAAGGCAAGATAGTGAAGGTATAACTCCCATGCCACTACCTCAGATAAACAATAGACCATACCTGTTTCTTTAAGGATAGATGGAAGAAAAAGAAAATGCCAAAGGTGCTGTTTCGCTATAGGGGAAGAAAGAAAAAAAAAAGAAACAGAAAATAAAGGTTATAGAGGAAGAAAGAAAAAAGAGAATGCAGATGTTTTAAAGAAGGAAAGGCAAGATAGTGAAGGTAATAACACTCCCATGCCACTACCTCAGATAAACAATAGACCATACCTGTTTCCTTGTAAGGATAGATGGAAGAAAAGAAATGCCAAAAGTGCTGTTTCGCTATAGAGGGAAAAAAAAAAAAAGAAACAGAAAATAAAGGTTATAGAGGAAGAAAGAAAGAAAGAGAATGCAGATGTTTTAAAGAAGGAAAGGCAAGATAGTGAAGGTAATAACACTCCCATGCCACTACCTCAGATAAACAATAGACCATACCTGTTTCCTTGTAAGGATAGATGGAAGAAAAGAAATGCCAAAAGGGTGCTGTTTCGCTATAGGGGAAAGAAAGAAAAAAAAAGAAACAGAAAATAAAGGTTATAGAGGAAGAAAGAAAGAAAGAGAGAATGCAGATGTTTTAAAGAAGGAAAGGCAAGATAGTGAAGGTAATAACACTCCCCATGCCACTACCTCAGATAAACAATAGACCATACCTGTTTTTTGTAAGGATAGATGGAAGAAAAAGAAATGCCAAAAAGTGCTGTTTCGCTATAGGGGAAAGAAAGAAAAAAAAGAAACAGAAAATAAAGGTTATAGAGGAAGAAAAAAAGAAAGAAAGAGGAAGTTTTAAAGAAGGAAAGCAAAAGTGAAGAGAATCAGCAGATGTTTTTTAAGGATAGATGGAAGGAAAGGCTATAGGGGAAAGAAAAAAAAAAAAGAAAAGATAGGAAGAAAGAAAGAAAGAGAGAAAGTTTTAAAGAAGGAAACACTCCCATGCCACTACCTCAGATAAAAACAATAGACCATACCTGTTTCCTTTGCAAGGATAGATGGAAGAAAAGAAATGCCAAAGGTGCTGTTTCGCTATAGGGGAAAGAAAGAAAAAAAAAAACAGAAAATAAAGGTTATAGAGGAAGAAAGAAAAAAGAGAGAATGCAGATGTTTTAAAGAAGGAAAGGCAAGATAGTGAAGGTAATAACACTCCCATGCCACTACCTCAGATAAACAATAGACCATAAAAGGATAGATGGAAGAAAAGAAATGCCAAAAGTGCAGCTATAGGGGAAAGAAAGAAAAAAAAGAAACAGAAAATAAAGGTTATAGAGGAAGAAAAGAAAGAAAAGAGAGAATGCAGATGTTTTAAAGAAGGAAAGGCAAGATAGTGAAGGTATAACACTCCCATGCCACTACCTCAGATAAACAATAGACCATACCTGTTTCCTTGCAAGGATAGATGGAAGAAAAGAAATGCCAAAAGTGCTGTTTCGCTATAGGGGAAAGAAAAAAAAAAAAAACAGAAAATAAAGGTTATAGAGGAAGAAAGAAAGAAAGAGAGAATGCAGATGTTTTAAAGAAGGAAAGGCAAGATAGTGAAGGTAATAACACTCCCATGCCACTACCTCAGATAAACAATAGACCATACCTGTTTCCTTGTAAGGATAGATGGAAGAAAAGAAATGCCAAAAGTGCTGTTTCGCTATAGGGGAAAGAAAGAAAAAAAAAGAAACAGAAAATAAAGGTTATAGAGGAAGAAAGAAAGAAAAAGAGAATGCAGATGTTTAAAAAAGAAGGAAAGGCAAGATAGTGAAGGTAATAACACTCCCATGCCACTACCTCAGATAAACAATAGACCATACCTGTTTCCTTTGCAAGGATAGATGGAAGAAAAGAAATGCCAAAAGTGCTGTTTTTGCTATAGGGGAAAATAAAAAAGAAAGAAAAAAAAAAGAAACAGTTTAAAAATAAAGGTTATGAAGGAGGAAGAAAGAAAGAAAGAAGAGAATGCAGATGTTTTAAAAAGGAAAGGCAAGATAGTGAAGGAAAATAACACTCCCATGCCACTACCTCAGATAAACAATAGACCATACCTGTTTCCTTGCAAGGATAGAGGGAAGAAAAGAAATGCCAAAGGTGCTGTTTCGCTATAGGGGAAAGAAAGAAAAAAAAAGAAACAGAAAATAAAGTTTATAGAGGAAGAAAGAAAGAAAGAGAGAATGCAGATGTTTTAAAGAAGGAAAGGCAAGATAGTGAAGGTAATAACACTCCCATGCCACTACCTCAGATAAACAATAGACCATACCTGTTTCCTTGTAAGGATAGATGGAAGAAAAGAAAAATACAAAGGAATGCAGATGTTTCCAAAGGTGCTGTTTCGCTAGAAGCAGGAAAGAAAGCAAATAGTGAAAAAAAAAACAGAAAATAAAGGTTATAGAGGAAAGAAAAAAAGAAAAGAGAATGCAGATGTTTTAAAGAAGGAAAGGCAAGATAGTGAAGGTAATAACACTCCCATGCCACTACCTCAGATAAACAATAGACCATACCTGTTTCCTTGTAAGGATAGATGGAAGAAAAGTAATACCAAAGGTGCTGTTTGGTTTTAAAGAAAGAAGACAGTTTTTAAATAAAAAAGGAAAAGAAATAGAGATTTTAAAGAAAGTAAGAAAGAAAGAGATGGAAGAATTTTAAAGAGAAGGTGATAACACTCCCATGCCATTAACTCAGATACACGTTCGATCCCTGTCAACGGACACATATTTTCTATGAAAATTTCTTGGACATTCAGGCCAGTAAATGTTGTTAATACTGTTTATTATAAACAGTGCATTTACTTAAATATTTGTGTCTATATATATAACGTATAAGAATAAAATATATTGAAACAATTGTCGGACTTTGTCCATTTAAACAGTATTATAAATATATATATATATATATATATATATATATATATATATATATATATATATATATATCATATATATATATAATCCAGATCCAATTCATCAGACCTAAGGTCTGATAAAATTGGATCGTGATTACGATTCCAATGTAATAAATTATAACCATGGAATATTAGTGTTTGAGCCTTTTATATTATATTCTTACTGTGTCCTGGAGTTCTACCTGGATTCTATCCTCTTGGGAATTATATAATACCAATTGGTTACTGGTAGGGTTAATTCTAAGGAGGACATTAATTCAAAGAGAGATCAATGTAAGTAAAAGAGCAATATAAGAATAATAAGTAAAAACAATCCTTAAAAAATCTACCTTGGTTATAATTTATTTCCTGAATATATTTAAATCTTCTTTAAATAATTAAATAAATAAATCAAGAGTTAAATAAAGTACAAATTTTAAAAACTATCGATGGGGGTAAAATTTAATAAAGGTTATGCTATCAATAACAGTAATATAAAAATAAAATTAATTTAATTAATTTAAAATTATGAATGATGTAGAAAAGACAATCGCATAAATCATCATATATAAAAAGTATGTATACACATACGCATATATATGTCAGTGTCCACAGAATCAACATTTCAAGTGTATATTCCCCAAAGTCAATGTTTTTATAGAATTTTAAATTTGTTCTTGTGTCTACAATTGAAAATAAGTTCGTTGCTTTGATTGGTCAGCATTTTCATATTTAATCATTATAATTTTCTCTTGTATGTATAAACTGCATCTACCCTGGAAGTTGTTGGGAGTCTGAGACTGACAGACAATATCCCATTTAATTTGTGGTGTGAACCTCTGTTGTATCGTCGAGGTGAAGGATACACCGACACGAATAAGAGCTTGATATATTTATTTAGCACCAGTATACGGTGCTAAAGGATACATACAAAAAACATAGAATAATGAGTTACAAAACAATTAACAAGACAACTTAGATGGAATAGAGGATGGCCAAATGCCGTATAGCCAAACGAAATAACATCAGTCTGAATATGAATCAGCATAGTATCAACTTATTAATCAACTAATGAAGTACTTAATCGTAGACTATTTAATGCTACGAGCCTGGCCATCTGGAAGGGGTTCTAGATAATCTACAACAGCCTCTATCTTTAAGTTTCTAATAATGTTTTGGTAGTGCAGTTTGGTATCTTAAGAAAGCATTGGAGAATGAATGCCGGTGATTATAAAGTCTGTTTCCAACTTGTTATTTTTTTAATTTGTTCTGTACTTATTTCTATATTTATTTATTTGATTATTTTTATTTAATTTACTTTATTTTATTGATGTTGGATATTATTGTTATTATTAATATTATTATTATTATTAATTTGAAATTGTGATGATTAATATAATGCGATGATGAATTTTGCTATCTGAAACGACATAATTATTAGACATATTATCGTAACTCTTTTAATTCTTATCACCCCCTCATATATATGAACTTTAAGGGAAAATTTATTTCTAGGTCATCCTTTTATTTCTTCCTTCTTTCCTTTCTTTTCTTTCACACTCTCTCTCACTCTCCCTGCCCCACTCTCTTCATCGTTATACCTCTTTCTCACTTGTTCCTTTCCCCATTTTTTAAAAATGTTATATTGAAATTTTTATTTTTCTTTCTTTCTTTTTTTTTTTAAATATAAAAACTTTTTCGTTTTTCTTTTTTTCCTCTTTTTTCTATCGCATGGACGCATTGATTTAATTTCTAAAATAGCTTCGGTCTGAAAAGATGAATATTTAAATATATTCATGAAATAAATTTTTAATGATATTATTATTATTATTATTATTATTATTATTATTATTATTATTATTGCTTCCCTGCCACCAACAATCTCCAAAAATCTAAGTGCAAAGTCCATCGCCATCTTCTTTTTTTTCCTGAAACCTGATCGAAAGAAAGAAATCATTTTTTCCTGAAACCTGTAGAAATAAAGAATGCTAAAAGTTTCTTTCCACTCCAAATCAACCCTTGCATCTTGAATGTAATATCGCCTTGGATGAGATGAGATTCTTGGAAAAAATATATATTTATATTTTACCTATATTTCTGCAAGTCATTTTATGAAATCTCGCTATATAAATTTATTGTTGTATTTTTTTTTTATCAATTTGATAATATTAAAGATTAATTTTATTGTTAAATCTAAATTTAATAAAATTTCTCTTGAGAGTAGCATGGCGGCCAGGTATTTATAGTAAAAAATATATTTGTTTTGCGCATGCGCATTTATTATTGTAGATTGCGTTGACAGAAATCATCATGTTGAGAAGGGATTTCATTAATAGCAAACGAGAATCACGGAAATGACATTTGACATTTAATTTTTGTTTTAAAACTGTCGTTATATGGACGTTTGATATGGCTATCCGTATATAAATGAGGCATTTACTTGGTGTGAGTTGCACAATGGGTTTATTCAATCATCTCCCCGAAAGCTATACCTTATTTTGTCAATGAAAAGGTGGGATTGGTCCTTGCTGTTCAAGCGTGACATATTAGGCAGTAATATAGCATTCAGTGGCTTTTCTGATAACAAGCACTTGTCGCATGGGGAAAAATGGCATTGGGGAACAGTGCGTAAGAGGGTGGCTTTTCAGTGTAAGGAACGAAGTGCAAGCGCAACCAAATATGTTTGCAAACTACAGCAAGGAGAAGAAAGAAGGTGGGGAACAAAACAAAATGGCAATATGTTTTTTTTTTTTGTTTGTTTTTTTTTTTCAAAAGCCCAAATTGCAGGGAAAGAAGTGGCGTAGAAATCCGGGAATTGTCACGTTCTGAATAATAAATGATGACAAAAAAAAAAAAAAAATCATACAAAGCGAATTCATTGCATACAACCAGAATAAAATGTATGGCTTGCAATTGGATACAATAGCGATTTCGATAAAAAAAAATCGTGTTTGTGAATGAGTCTGGTTTACATTATAACATAATAAAATCATCTTCAAGTAAAATCTTTTTTATACAAACAAAAGCACACACATACATATACACAAACACACTCATATATATATATATATATATATATATATATATATATATATATATATATATATATATATATATATATATATATATGTATATGTAGGTATGCATGTGTATGTAAAGGATGCGCCGTTGGTGCAATAAATAATGCCACAGAATGAGAAAAAAGAGGCGTGTTCGAAATCCAGTAGGGTACGTTATATTCACTTAAGCAAAAATATCGTTAAGAAAGGTATAAATACATATATTTATAGATAAGTAGTAGTCTGAGGCCTGTAGCCTTGGTTGGCCACCAATCTAGGAAAAAGAAAAACTCTCAATTCAAACCAGCCTGTAGAGGTTTGTGTTCCATAAGACTACCTAGTTCAAGATATACAGATGCTGCAACAGTTGCAGTAGGCGTAGTACCCTTATGACCCTACGGGACTCTCTCTCTCTCTCTCTCTCTCTCTCTCTCTCTCTCTCTTTTAGATCAAGGGCCGACTTAATAAAAAAAATACCCTAATGTTGAACAAATTTTTTCTTTATTTTCACCCGAAATTAAAGCAAACATACGAATATTCGAACGAGATTAAGTAACTCTCTCTCTCTCCATATATATATATAAATATATATATAATTAATTATATATATATATATATATATATGTGTGTGTATGCATGTATGTATATCTGTATATGTATCCGTGTGTAAAAAAGAAACTATAATAGCCTCATCCGCATGTAAGTAAAAGGCTAAAAAATAATGGAAGCATTAATAATACAAAAATAAAAAAAAACACGATAACATCAACTATAAACACAGCCATAACGTTTTGGCCGTGTTTGGAAAATAAAAAACTCCAGCGACATGTGTAACAAAAAAACTATACCTTGAATTAAAAATAAAAAGAACATCTTTGATAATGGCTAACAGAATAACTGAAAGCGCTCGGATATATAAAATATTCAGATAGTTTTTAACCACTTTGTGTGCAGAAAAGAACACACTTATACGAACACAAGAAGAATTGAATAAAAAGCTTCATCGCAGTAACTTGTCATTCGTCATAATCGCCGTACCTTATAAGTCGTCATAATCAAAGAACTTTATCAGTTGTCTTAATCACAGTAACTTATAAGTCGTCTTAATCACCGGACCTAATAAGGCGTCTTAATCATAGTACTATATCAATCGACTTAATCATAGTACTTTATCAGTCGTTATTAATCACAGCACCTTATCAGTCGCCTTAATCGCCGTACCTTATTAGTCATCTTAATCACAGTATTTTATCAGGCGTCTTAATCGCAGTACATTATCAGTCGTCTTAATCATAGTACTATATCAGTCGTCTTAATCGCAGTACATTATAAATCATCTTAATCACAGTACTTTATCATTTGTCTAAATCACAGTACCATATCAGTCATCTTAATCGCTGCAACTTATCGGTCGTCTTAATCATAGTACTTTATCAGTCGTTATTAATCACAGCACCTTATCAGTCGCCTTAATCGCCGTACCTTATTAGTCATCTAAATCACAGTATTTTATCAGTCGTCTTAATCGCAGTACATTATCAGTCGTCTTAATCGCAGTACCTTATCAGTCGTCTTAATCGCCGTACATTATAAGTTGTTTTAATCGCAGCACCTGATAAGTCGTCTTAATCATAGTACTATTTCAGTCGTCTTAATCACAGTACCTTATCAGTCGTCTTAATCACAGTACCTTATCGGTCGTCTTAATTGCCGTACCTTATCAGTCGTCTTATTCGCAGTACCTTATAAGTTGTCTTAATCATAGTACTTTATCAGACGTCTTAATCACAGTACCTTATCAGTCGTCTTAATCAGAGTATCTTATCAGTAGTCTTAATCACAGTACCATATAAGTCGTTTTAATAACAGTACCTTATCAGTCGACTTAATAGCCGGACCTTATCTGTCGTCTTAATCATAGTACTATTTCAGTCGTCTTTATCACTGTACCTTATAAGTCTTCTTAATCGCAATACCTTATCAGTTGTCATAATCATAGCACTATATCGGTCGTCTTAATCGCGGTACCTTATCAGTAGACTTAATCCCCATACCTTATAAGTCGTCTTAATCATAGTACTATGTCAGCCGTCTTAATCACAGTACCATATCAGTCATCTTAATCGTCGTACCAAATCTGTCTCCTTAATCACAGTACCTTATCAGTCGACTTAATAGCCGGACCTTATCTGTCATCTTAATCACAGTACTTTATCAGTCGTCTAAATCACAGTACCTTATCAGTCGTCTTAATCCCTGTACCTTATAAGTCGTCTTAATCACAGTACCATATCAGTCATCTCAATCGCCGTACCTTATTAGACGTCTTAAACACATTACTTTATCAGTCGTCTTAATCGCAGTACTTTATACGTCATTTTAATCATAGTACTATATCAGTCGTCCTAATCACAGTACCTTATCAGTCGTCTTAATCGCAGTACCTTGTCAGTCGTCTTAATCGCCGTACATAATCAGGCGTCTTAATCACAGTACTTTCTCAGTGGTCTCAAGCACAGTACTTTATCAGACTTCTTAATCACCATACCTCATCAGTGGTTTTAATCGCCGTACCTTATTAGTCGTCTAAATCGCCGTACTTTATCAGTAGTCTTAATCATAGTACCTTATCAGTCGTCTGAATCGCCGTTCCTCATTAGTCTTCTGAAGCACAGTACTTTATCAGTCGTTTTAATCAAACTACCTTATTAGTCGTCTTAGTTACAGTACCTTATAAGTTGCCTTATTCACAATACCTTATCAGTCGTCTTAATCGGAGTACCTTAACAGTCGTCTTAATTACAGTACATAATCATGAGTCTTAATCATAGTACTTTATCAGTCGTGTTAATCGCCGTAACTTATCAGTCGTCTGAATCACAGTACCTTATCAGTCGTCTGAATCACAGTACCTTATAAGTCCTCGCAAACACAGTATCTTATGTCGTCTTAATCGCCGTACTTTATCAGTCGTCTTAATCACAGTACCTTCTCAGTCGTCTTAATCAGAGTACCTTATCAGTCGTCTTAATCACAGTACCTTATCAGTCGTCTTAATAACATTACTTTATCGGTCGTCTTAATCAGTGTACCTTATAAGTCGTCTGAATCTTAATACCTTATCAGTTGTCTTAATCATAGCACTATATCAGTCGTCTTAACCTCAGTACCTTATCAGTCGTCTTATTCGCAGTACCTTATCAGTCGTCTTAATCGCCGTACCTTATCAGTCGTCTTAATTACAGTACTTTATCAGTCTTCTTAATCACAGTACCTTATCAGTCGTCTGTATCTCAGTACCTTATAAGTCACCTTAATCACAGTACTCTTCTTAAACGCAATGACTTTTCAGCCATCTTTAATAAAACTTTCATTAAATTTTTAAATGCACAAATACATATATATATATATATATATACATTATATATATATATATATATATATATATATATATATATATATATATAAGACATGTAAAAAATATTTTTATCAAGATTTTCTAAAAAATAATTTCATTCGTCTGTGAATAAGTTGTGAAAATTTCATTAAATTCCGACAATTATTTGATTTTTGCAAGAATTTCTAAAACACTTTTTTTTTAGCAAAAAAAACTCGCTAAATTTACTTATATTAATCCTTAGCCCACCCACTGAGGCAAGAAAAACAAAACTTAACGAAATTTTTTAACGTACTAGAAAACATGAAAAAATTTAATAAAATATTTTAAAAAAATAGTCTGCTCTTTCCTTTTAATAATAATATAAATATTTCGACGATAAAACTTAGTTTTTATCAAGTTTTGGGACCTTTCCCATCATGCAATGCACTTTTTTTAGAATTATTTTTGGAGGTACCTATAGAAAAGCAACCCCAATCAATAGGCCACTTACTTACGTCAAGAGAAATCCGATTAAAGATAATTTGAGTCCATTTTCCTCGAGTAATAATCATTATCCCACGGCATGTGTCGTCTAGAGGAGAAGAAGGCTATAGAACGTAGTAGCCGAAACATTACTATGAGAAAGATGTGGAGACTTTTTTTAAAGGAATTTAAACAGAACACATATCTACAATGTCAAACGATGCACATAGCTTCGTATTCGACGCAAGAATTTTTTTATATATAAAAGCAACCGTAATTCATAGCCCAATTACTTAAGTCAAGAGAAATCCGATGAAAGATAATTTTTGTCCATTCTCCTCAAGTAATTATCAGTACCATGCCATTTGGTTTTAATTTGAAGCACCAGGGCAAAACTCAAAATGACGGATCAGATTAGCGAGGTGGCTTTTCGGGGCCATGTTTCGCTTCTATCACATTCTTATCGAGATTCAAAGAGTCATTACCTTCAATAATTATATTAAATTCTCTTCAATCATAACGGCAGGTGGTTCCTGTCATTGAAAACCCTTAAGGCCGATTAATCAAACCATTCTATCCTTTTGCAAATGTTGCAGATATATTAGCAAAGGTCTCGGGGACATGTAACCGTGTGTTCATTAAAAGAGAGATCGGTGGTAACTGAAATGAAAAAAAAAACAGTTTGCCAAAGAACGGGTACAAAGAGTAAAAGGGGTGAACAAGTTAATTTAGTAACTTTTTATATATTATATATATATATATATATATATATATATATATATATATATATATATCAATACTGTATTGAGCTCTTTTGTTAGTTGGTTGTTTGCTCGTATCGGGTTTTTTCTTTGGGCTTCATACCTGTATCTGTGCTATTTTTTTTCGACAGACTTTCATGTTTCTAGCTCTTTCTTTTTTAAAACCTTTTTTTCCCTCGAGGTTGATTTGGTTATTGGCAAATCAAAAAAATTCAAGGTTTTTCGAAACAGTATAGTTATCTATATTTGTATATATATATATATATATATATATATATATATATATATATATATATAATTGTAATGATGGTAGTAATCCTTCATTTATGCATGTTTCATTAAAAACGATAGACGAGGTACTACGATTAAGCTTTTTATTTTAACTTTTTTCAACAGTTTTCTTTTATGTAGAGTGTGGTGTAGAAACTGTCCAAATGTTCTATAATTCCGAGCACTTTCGGCTATACTTTTAGCCATCATCAATGATGATTTTATTTTTTCTGTTTAATTGAGTGTGTGCGATACGTGTATGTTTTAGTGCATTATAGAGATATTTTATTTTCCGAACACGGTTAGCACATGGTGGCCTAGTTTTATTAGGGCTCCCATTATTTTTTTATCTTTTTTTTACATTTAGATGAGGTTATTATGTTCGTGTTTTCTACTAGTATGTTTCGAATATGTATATGAATTAATTTAATTAAATATAATTTAATATAAATAAATGGATTAATTTAATCAAAATTCAAAAACAGACAACGTTAAGGGCCCATGGATTATATTTTATTTCCCCAGGAAAGGGATTTTTTCCTGTTTTTCACATCACATTTCCAAGCATAAAAAATTTACACATTATTTTTATACAAGAGTTTTTTTTTTTTTAAGTTTTTTCGGGGTAGTTTTAAGTTGATATAATGTGATGAGAGATGGGGGGAAGGAGGACGACAGTTATGGTCGAAAAGAAGGAAGGGGGACGTAGGAATAATTTTAAATCTATTTTTATTATAATACTTAAGAGTAAGGGAGGTGGGTAAGGACCAGTTAATAAGTCATCTCATAAGAAGCGAGACAGAGAGAGAAAAAGAAGAAAAGCAAAGGAAGAGTAAATTAACATATAGAGGCATATTGCAGTTAATTTTAAAAATGCAGATTAATATAATTTACACTTAACGCTTGACATTATTTTAAAGAATACTAACAAAAAATCGGAGAAAATGAAAATAATATGAATATAAAATAAACTAAGAAATATTATTAATACACACACATATATATATATATATATATATATATATATATATATATATATCCGATGCAATGAGAACGAAAATAATATATAAATTCTAACGTTCACAGCATTAATCCAAAAGAGGGGTCGTTACTGATAGTAGAGCAATAACTCACCAGTCGAGGTGCAATTGAAATGCTCCGAAACGAAGTTGTATCTTTCGAGTGAGTAAATGTTTTTGTCTATATGAAAAATTATATATATATATATATATATATATATATATATATATATATATATATGGGCAACAACTTTGCTTTCAAACATGTACTGAATATAGGAAAAATTGAAATTTGAGGTCTTGAGACAAGACGGGCTCTGCCGACAATTTTTATACTGCCTTACTGCAACCAAACGGAAATAATTTAAGAATAAAAAAAATTATATCAGATCTTGCTTGTCTGTCATATTCGGCAGCAGAAACACATACTTGTATGTATATATATATATATATATAGTAATACACAAGGGGCAACCATCACCAATAAAGAAAATATGACAAATTATAATATTTACATTGGTATTTCCGCAGGAGAGTAGAAACAGAGAATTTATACACATAGGCACTCATTTACCAATCAAAAATTAAAGCACCAAACCGCACTTTCAAAACAAAAATTTTGGGAATTGAAGGAAAAGTTTCTGAATCCTCAGATAAATTGGAAAATTTTAGGTTTCGCGGACACCTCCAATAGTTTTAGGGATAGGTGCAAGCTATGTTTAGGGGATAAAATCAGAATAATAAAATACAATAATCAATGCAAACTATTAAATCAACGAAAAGAGCTAATTAGGAAATATAGACATAGGAACAGGTTCAAACTTATATAAGATTATAGATCTTACCTCATTACTTATTACCTCACAACAAACTACAGTCCCCAAACTGATGCAACCCACTGTGATTAAATTCGTACCTTAATATCTTCATCTTATAGAATTCCGTGTTTAGCTTAGTATTCCTAATAATTTAACCGATCCCAAATGGTGAATTTGAATGGCACATATGTATATATATATATATATATATATATATACACATGTGTATGCATGTGTGGGGGTATGTGTGTGTATGGGTACATATATGTATGTGTATGTAAAAGTACACATGTGTGTGTGGGTATATGAATTAGTGTTGTACAGCATGATTTATACCATTGGGTGTCTCGGTATTTCGAACAAAATTTATAAATCTATCACTCAACTAATATATTTTAACTATTATTTGTTTTTTATTTAAATCCCCCATTACATATTAAGAATATTAAACCCTTTATTGTCTAAATACTACTTACTGTAAATCCCAGTTTGTATAGTGTAGTGTCCCATTGTAGGAACCGAAATCCATTTACATACAATGACAGGCTCCAGACCACTTCCCCTTAAAGTGATACTTTGCTCCCACACTTGGCATCAACACAAGACCGTATCAAAAACAAGGCGTCCTTTTCAGTAGGACTACTATGCAAAATAAATTCAAAACCCCAATTCCAGACAGAAGTTCGAGGGCTGATGAGGATCGGCATTATGTTGTGCCGGCTTGAAATAGACTATACCCACATGAGGTGATTTGGGATTTTTGCTGTAAAATATATACAGGGTCTGTAATAATAAATACATTGAGCTCTCTGCGAATCAGTTTTAGTATTTGATATTACTAGGATCCACCTGGATTATATACCAACGGATCTATATATATGTGTGTGTGTGTGTGTGTATGTGTGTGTGTGTGTGCGCGCGACCGCGCGTGTGTGTGTTGATAGATAAACAGACCGTGATGAATAATTAAATAGATAGACAGACAGACAGACAGATAATGAACAGGCCGAGATAAAGATACATAGATAAATCTCTATATCTATAATTCTGAAAATGTATGTATGTCTGTGTGATCGGATGTTGTGTATGCATTTCGACAGTTTTCATCCGATTTCGATGACTTTTTTGTTTGATACATAATTCATCAGTGCCGGTTTTGAGCCCAATTTTTTGGCGACAATGGCTCTCCACTACTTTCTGTCCATTATAACTCTCAGCAACGTTTTATCTATTTTTACTATCTGTTCTTGCATATATATATATATATATATCTATCATAAAAACTTAAATAAACAGTTTAAATTATTGCAATAATATTATCTATTATATAGTCCCCTTTTCAGGGCCCCCTGCCCAATCAAATTGTTAAAACTTGGGGATGTGTCTCAGTTGCCCCCCAACTGTTGTTACTAATATTGATTTTTGAGGGGTCTGACTTTAAGCTTAAACTGCTTCAATTAAACGGCAACAATTCCCAGTAATGTAAGACCTAGTCAAAGACGGGTTATACTGCTAGTAGATAGATAGATAGATAGATAGATGAGAGAGAGAGAGAGAGAGAGAGATAAGAACAGGCCGAGATAGGTAGATAAGGAAGATACGAAGATAGATAGATAGATAGATAGATAGATAATGAACAGAGATAAATAGATAGATAGCTAATAAAGATAAAAAAAAGACTGAGATAGATAGATATGAACAGACTGACGCAGATAGATAGATAGATAGACATAAACAGAATTATATTTATATATATATATATATTCATAGATAGACATAAACAGAATGATATATATATATATATATATATATATATATATATATATATATATATATATATAGATAGATAGATAGAAGACATAAACAGAATGATATATATAGATAGGTAGATAAATATATATTTAGATAGACATAAACAGAATGATAGATAGATAGACAGACAGACATAAACAGAATGATATATATATATATATATATATATATATATATATATATATATATATATTGAACAATAAAAAATTATTAAAAAAATTAAAATCTTCAGACACACTGGGTTGTAGATTAATATTCTTTCGTTTTTTTATTATTATTTCATTTAGATTCCTCGACTAGTTTCGGCCAAAAATGGCCATTATCGGGAGGATATAATATATATATATATATATATATATATATATATATATATATATATATATATATATAGATAGATAGATAGATAGATAGATAGACTGAGATAGATAGACAGATATAAACATAGTGAGATTGATATAAAATATAAGTAATATAAGAAACTCCTAATCTTAATATTTAATATTTCTACTCTTATTTTCTTGTGTTTTGCGTGTGTGTCTGTTTTGTGTGTGTTTGTGTTGTTGCGTTGTTTTCCTATTGCGAAAGTGGGCGATTTGAATATGTTACGATGGTGGGTTCGATACCTACAAGCCATGCACAAAATAACCATACTCAGTGAGCGGGTAACTGAGCCTCCGACCAAGACGAAAAGGAAATCCCGTAAAATCACAATTAGGAAGAAACAAGAAAACCGAACAAAATAAACCGCAGAATACAGTAGTACCCTCTGGAAACCACCTGTTAACTGCCAGATAGTGCTCAACAATACCAGGACCTTCAAGTACCCCCCACCCCATTACACTGCATTTAATTTACATAAAATAAGAAACTCTTGACAGAATCTACTACAAAAGCACACATGAGAAAGAGAGCCTAATACTCCATTAACGGTCAGAGTATTAATATTACTAGCACTGCTGGGCCGTGTAGTTAGATTTATTTGTATGTAAGAGGAATTGTTGCCTAAATACACAATTATCAAGCTACATGACCCGGCTGACAACAAGGAAATTATACGCGTCTTTAAAGAAACATCTATAAAAGAGAGGTTGCTGCCTAAATACACAACTATCACTGTACATGAGCCGGCTGCCAACAAGGAAATTAATCCCGTCTTTAATGAAACATCTATAAAAGCGAGTTTTCTGCCTAAATACACAATTATCACTCTTCACGAGCCGGCGGCCAAAAAGGAAATTAATCCCGTCTTTAACGAAACAGGTATAAAAGAGGGGTTGCTACCTAAATACACAACTATCAAGCTACACAACCCGGCAGTCAACAAGGAAAGTAATCGCATCTTTAACGAAACATGTATAAAAGAGAGGTTGCTGCCTGAATACACAATGTCTAAGAATTTTAATCAAGATTAGTTTCTCAACGTAACGAGATTGATCACTCTAAATTTTGATTTAAAAAAGCTACTCTAATTATAAGAGAAAACCATTTAATAAGACGAAATAGAAGAATAAAGGAGAAACTTGACGATCAGCCAAAGTCTCGTCGTCTTGCGATTGCCACGACCAATGATCACGTTCACCACATGGAATGTGATCGTCTATAAATCCAATAGCCAAGGCTGTTAAGATATACGGTGATAAAATTCTGCCCACTGAATTTGGCAGGACAAATTGTTTTTTTTCGATGTTTGCCACTGACCACTAATCAAAAACGTACCAACCTCATCTAATCAAGGGAAAATCTGACATTGTCTGAGGCAGATCCAGTTGGGTTCTTTGAACATTTCCTTGTCCAGGATTAGTGTTGGATTCATCATTTTCAATCAGAGACAATATATGGTGTGGAAACACTCCCCACTCACCAGAGAAGGCCAAAGTTATTTTATGTACAGGGAACGTGATGGCCTCAGTTTGATGGGATGCAAAAAGGCTATGTTTTTATTGAATATATTCAAAAGGGCCACACCATCACTGGAGAGTTCCTTGCTAAAAAAAATGCATATCAATAACAAACAGCCATAAAAAAAACTGTTTTATCGGGAGAATACTCCAGCACACAAGCACTTGGTTTCAATGGCTGCTTTCGTGACTGTGGTTTTGAACTGGCTGATCACTTTCCCTATTCTCCTGGTTTGGCTCCATTTGACTATTATCTGTTCCCCAACATGAAAAAAAAAACACTTGTCTGTGAATCAGTATCGCTGTGATGATTACATCATATCTGCTGTTGATGACTCTTTTGACTAATAGGATGAATGCTTCATCAACACTCAAACCTTACCACGGGAACACTTCATGGGGGGGATTATGTTGATAAATAAACCACATTTGATTACATTCAATACGAGTAACTTGGTCAGAAAAAAAATGGGCCGAGGGAAGAAAGAAAGGGAGAGGGAGCGGGGAGAGAGTGTGAAAGAAAAGAAAGGAAGAAATAAAAGGATGACCCATGTTGTAACCCAGAAAGGGTTACTGAATGAGAAATAACCAAAACAGAGGTTGGAAATGAAATAGTAATCTTTATAAGATCAACAAGATAAAATACTCGCCAGCGGCAAGAAGTAGGTAAACCACTGCTAGTGGTGGACTACTTATACAGCATTACCCCCACCTACAATAATGTCCAAAGTATTCATGAGGATTAGACATAACCGTTAGTGTTCATAGGTACGGGTACATAACAACATAGAAACAATTTTTTCCTTAAGATTAATATATTGGCTAAGTGATGGAGTGATCAGAATTAAAAGAGTTACAGTAATATGTCTAATAGTTATGTCATTTCAGACAGCAAAACTCATCATCGCATTATATTAATCATCACAATTTCAAATTAATAATAATATCCAAGATAAAAAAAATAAAGTAAATTTAATATAATACAAAATAAATAATATAAAAAATAAATGAAATAAATAAATAAATACAAAACAAATTAAAAAAAAAAGTTGGAAACAGAGACTTTACAATCAACGGCATTCATTCTTCAATGCTTTGTAAGACAAAACTGCTCTATCGAACGTATTTTTTTAATGTTATATTGAAATTTTTATTTTTCCTTTTTTAATATACAAACTTTTTCCTTTTCATTTTTTTTCTCTTCCTTTTTTCTGTCGTCTGGACGCATTGATTTTATTTCTAAAAAAACCTCCGGTCTAAAGAGATGAATACTAAAATATATTCATGAAATAAATTATAACCAAGATGTATTTTTAAGAATTTTCTTTACTTATATATATATATATATATATATATATATATATATTTATGAATAAAAATGACAATAGGAAAACTGGTAATTGCTGACGCGTTTCGTCCAATGTGGACTTTATCAAAGCAAAATACGAAAATGAAATCAAATGAACAAAGTAACTAATAAAAACAAAAAACAGAATGTACCTAGCAACTGGAGTGTGAGAAACGCTATTTTCATATTTTTTAACTGAAAAAATAACGTCAGAATTGTCACGTGTGGAGAATATTGTCATTATATCTGTGTCGATGTATTCAACCATTTTTCTTTAGATTTTATGAATCTGTTGTGTATATTTGTTTGTAAGAGCATTAATTTTGTTAAGAAAGGTGAAATATAAGGAAAAAGCCTGGGCGTAAATTAATATTTGGATAATTTTCAATGGCGGCACTCTCAGAATTTTCCTTCTGAGTGAGTTATTTTCTTTTTATAGGTAGCATTTTAAAATCAAAATTATGGTTGTATTTATTTCTATGTATGACTATTGCATTAGCTAAGTTGTTTTTGTGAGGTCTCTTTTGTTCATAAATGCTTTTTTTTCAAACTTCTACTTGTTTCTCCAATATATTGGGAGGAGCAGTTTGGCAATTTATTTTATAAATGCCTGCTTCAGAAATATTAGTGCTATTATTGTTTGAAGATCTTAGTATATCTATAATGGTTTTGGAGGTGTTTGTGACTATTTCAAGATTATTTAGATGGGAAAAGGTTATTCTGGATCGTGGACGTGGCAGAATTGGTCGGTAGTCTTATGTATCTGTTTTCATGTGATTTACTATTGCGGATTGTGTTATTAGTTTTGTTTCGTTTGTATATTTTGTATGCCTTTCTTCTTGCATTGTGGATGAAATGATATGGGTATTGTAGGTTTTTGAATGTGTTTTCTATGTATGTTTCTTCTTTAAATAAATATTGAGGACTACAGATTCTTAATGCTCTTAGATAGAAACCTATAATAATTCCAGATTTAATTTTTGAAGAATTGGTTTGAGTAGAAGCTGATAAGATCATTTTTGTTTGAACGTCAATTGAGCCTTTCTGTAAACGTCAAAATTGAGTTCGTTGTTATTTCTAATTAACAAAATGTCAGGAAAAAACAGGTTCAATTTAACGGATCCTTTTTTGGAAATTAATAAAGTCGTCAACTGAAATATGAAGAGTTTGAACCTACAATAAACTTGAACCTACTCACTCTCGAAACTGAAACCAACTACACTCTTCCGTTCCTGGACATTTTGTTAATTAGAAATAACAACGAACTCAATTTGACGTTTACAGAAAGGCTACAAACAAAAAATGATCTTATCAGCTTCTACTCAAACCACCCTTCAAAAAATTAAATCTGGAATTATTATAGGTTTCTATTTAAGAGCATTAAGAATCTGTAGTCCTCAATATTTATTTAAAGAAGAAACATACATAGAAAACACATTCAAAAACCTACAATACCCATATCATTTCATCCACAATGCAAGAAGAAAGGCATACAAAATATACAAACGAAACAAAACTAATAACACAATCCGCAATAATAAATCACATGAAAACAGATACATAAGACTACCGACCAATTCTGCCACGTCCACGATCCAGAATAACCTATCCCATCTAAATAATCTTGAAATAGTCACAAAAACCATTATAGATATACTAAGATCTTCAAACAATAATAGCACTAATATTTCTGAAGCAGGCATTTATAAAATAAATTGCCAAAACTGCTCCTCCCAATATATTGGAGAAACAAGAAGTTTGAAAAAAAACGCATTTATGAGCACAAAAAGAGACCTCCCAAAAAACAACTTAGCTAATGCAATAGTCATACATAGAAATAAATACAACCATAATTTTGATTTTAAAAATGCTACACTCATAAAAAAAGCAAATAACTCACTCAGAAGGAAAATTCTGGAAGTGCCGCCATTGAAAATTATCAAATATTAATTTACGCCCAGCTTTTTCCCTATTTCACCTTTCTTAACAAAATTAATGCTCTTACAAACAAATATGTACAACAGATTCATAAAATCGAAAGAAAATGGTTGAATACATCAACACAGATATAATGACAATATTCTCCACACGTGACAATCTCTGACGTTATTTTTCAGTTAAAAAATATGAAAATAGCGTTTCTCTACACTCCAGTTGCTAGGTACATTCTGTTTTTGTTTTTATTAGTTACTTTGTTCATTTGATTTCATTTTCGTATTTTGCTTTGATAAAGTCCAC
>CAHIKZ030000343.1:407500-432500 GCA_903632075.3 Acanthosepion pharaonis
GATATATAGATAGATAGATATGAACAGACTGAGATAGATAGATAGATTGATAGATAGATAGATATGAACAGACTGAGATAGATAGATAGATAGATAGATAGATATGAACAGACTGAGATAGATAGATAGATAGATAGATATGAACAGACTGAGATAGATAGATAGATAGATAGATAGATAATGAAGGACGCGAAGATAGATAGATATATAGATAGATAGATAGATAGATGGATAGATAGATAGATAGATATGAACAGACTGAGATAGATAGATAGATAGATAGATAGATAGATAGATAGATAATGAAGGACGCGAAGATAGATAGATAGATAGATATATAGATAGATAGATAGATAGATGGATAGATAGATATATAGATATGAACAGACTGAGATAGATAGATAGATAGATAGATAGATAGATAGATAGATAGATAGATAGATAGATATGAACAGACTGAGATAGATAGATAGATAGATAGATAGATAGATAGATAGATAGATAATGAAAGACGCGAAGATAGATAGATAGATAGATAGATAGATAGATAGATAGATAATGAAAGACGCGAAGATAGATAGATAGATAGATAGAAGCAAAACAAAAGGAATGCGATATTAGTAGTCATGCTAGTCGTTGTAATGTTGGTGATGATGGTTATTGTTGTGATTGTTGTGATAGTGCCTCCTCGATTATTTTTTAATGTTCTTTTGTTATTTATTTCTTTACTTATTATTAATTTATATACAATATTTATTTTATAAGCCATAGAGTACAAAGACTTATAATAAACTTTTTTCCTTGAATATTATTAGTATCTCGATATTAATTATATTTACGGGTAAAACATATTCGGGTAATAACAAGATTATGGAGATTTAAATATAGTTTTTCAGATTATTTAACATAAGAGAGAAAAAGTCAAAGAAAATTCCGTTGAAAATTGATGTCAGAATCTGGTGAAGCACGTCGTGTCTCCTTGGGATCTAAACGCTTATAGACGAAGATTTTACAGTTGTTTTTCATAATAGCGATAGAAATAAATAAATAAATGTCGTGGGGCTCTCACCTTTTTTTGTGAGACGGACTCGTCCAAAGTATACTTATACTGACAGAGAGAATACCTGCCGTTGAGATACGTCGAGATACAGTCTCGACGTCTGTCGAACTCTCTGCTTTGCCAGAGAGGAACCTGGACGAAGATTTGCCGAAGGGCAAAGTCTCGTCCGGGAAGGTAGACAGATCCCGAACCCGCTTATGCGGGTTGAAAGGGGATATTTTTTGACTGAGCCTACGGGCTCGGAGAAACTCACATTAAACTTGGCCTTGTGCCCCATACATTCCTCGTGGGTGGACTGTTAAATATCAAGATACGTTGATATACGGGGAGATACTTGGAGACACGCTGAGACAGGTTGAGAGATACGGAGACAGACACAGAGTGTTCTCAGAGAGTTATACAAGAGTCCAGAGAGAGAGAGAGATGATTACGGTTTTACTTACAGAGACTTGTACATATACTTTCTACTAACCCGCATTCTTGGACTACTAATCTTCACTTCAAGTCTGTATTCTTACGTTTAATACACTTATTTTTCTATCTCAAATACTGGCCTTGTTTATTTATTTGTGCAGGATTCCATTCACGGAATCCACAACAATAAAAATAGAAGGAGGAGGCCTGGTTCCTAAACGTGATGGCCCACCATGGTATGGATATGTTCTGGTGCCCATGAACCAGCCCCAATGATATGGGTAAATACGAACTAAGTATAATGTTGATATAACGAAAAATGTTGATAAACCACATCGGTCGTTACCCGGGACAACAATGCCCGCGATCCCTAGTGAGGAACCACATTGGGATCGAAAAGTTTACAATGGGAACAAACTCTGCTCAACGAGAACTAGAGGAAAACCACGCCGAGGACAGTTCTCAAAGAGACCATCTACATTTATTAAAAGCAAATCCTACAAAAAGAACAAGAAATAAATGGTCTAGGGAAGAGTATATTGAAGCATTTTACACCGTTACGATAAATTTGACAACGACTAGAGCTGCCTATAACATCTGGCGAGAAAAGCACCCCTCAAACAGGCTAAACATCGATGGCAGCAAACTAGCCAATGTCAGGCGTGATATCATAAATAGATTAAACGTTAACATCGAGGGGCTAAGTGCCAACAACCCAGAGGAGACACATGCAGAGGAACAAATAGAAACCAGTTGTAATAATCACTCTAAGATACACAATCAAATAGAGGAAGATGATGATGAATATGAGAGAGAAATGGAGATGACAAAAACATTCGATATACATGCCAAAAATGTAAGGATATTAATAAAACAACCGCTGGCATCTGCAAAACAAAAAATTGGAAAGCACCGGAAATAGACGGAATAGCCAATTTTTGGATAAAAAAACCTATCTAGCACCCATCAAGATATTGCTTGGAATGATATAATCATAAACCCAGAAAAATACCCCAAACTACATGTCTTCCCACTATTTACAAACTGTTGACATTTATTCTGACAAAAAAAGACATATTCCTTCTTAGAAAAAATGACATACTATCTCTTGAACAAAAAAAGGTGCAAAAGTGGCTTTTAGGGATATGAAGACTAATTATTTATTAATAGGATTATCTTGGAAAAATGCTTCAATACAAAGAAACATCTCAGTACTGCCTGGATAGATTAGCATAAGGCATTCGATAGTGTACCCCATTCCTGGATCTTAAAGTCTTTAAATATATACAAGTCTTGAAATATATACGTCGTTCTCAATTTCATCAAGTTATGTCCATATAGAAAACATCACTTTACTTCAATCATATAAATGGCATCTATAAATCTGGTGAAATAAACACCAACAAGCGGATATTTCAAGGTGACTTTTTATCTCTCTAATGGCATTAACCATTGAACTTAACAGGATGGAATATAGCTATAAAATATCTCAAAAGAAAATAAGCCATCTATTTAACATGGAGGACTTAAAGTTGTATGCATGAATGACAGTGAGGAGCCGAAAGGTCTCCTGAAAACATTAAAATCTTTCAGTTATGACACTGGAATGAAATTCAGTTTGGATAAAGGTACTAAATCCAGGATTTTATGAGGATCACTACAACAAATCTGTTAGCTTAGATCCTGTGGTAACAATTAAAGATTAAGAGCAAGAAGAAACCTCGGTGTAAATGAGAGTGAAGGAATTCAGCATAAAATGAAAAGAAATCGTGCAAAAAGAATACTAGAGAAGGGTGCAACTGATATTAAGAACGGAGTAATAGGCAAATACAAAAACTGAAATGACAACCACCCACCCTAAACAATGGAGGAGGTTATACAGTTCTGAGGGGGGGGATATGGACCTGCCCTGAAGAACATAACAAAGAAGCAGATTGGAAATATAAAAAATAAAACAGAAGAAACATGGGCGGGAATCATAGAAGAGGATATTAAATGTGTACTGAAAAGAGCACACAAGTGAAAATCTCCAGGAATAGATGACATCGCTAACTTTTGGCTCTATTATCTAAATACAGCACTGTTATACTGGAACACACCTATTCTATTGTTAATAGACTCTCCCACCTATAATAAGTAGGAGTAGTAGCAGTCGCCAGGGGGCTCAGAGTGAGTTGGTGAGTCAGTCGATGTCGGACATTAAAGTATCAACCACCACAACTAGATTGCTGCGTCATTAACTATTATATCAAGTCCCTAACGTTTTGTATGTCGAACCTTTTTAGGACCGACTTAGTGAAATACAAGCCTCCACTGTGAAACTACTCTGTAACAAGCACACAAAAAACTAGTGAAAGAACTTCAAGAAATGCTCAAAGATCTTACTAAAATTCCGACATGGGTAACCAAAGAAATTACCTTCTTTCTACTCAAAAAGGTGATACAAATGTCCCAAGAAACTACTGACCAATTATATATCTTCCCACTACTTACAAACTGTTGACATCTATTCTGATAAAACAGCCATATCCCTTCTTAAAAGAACATGATATAATACCTCTTGAACAAAAAAGGTAAAAACGTGGCTCTTACGGGTGTAAAAACCAATTATTTATTAATAGGATTATCTTGGACAAAGGCTTCAATACAAAGAAACATCTCTGTACTGCCTGGATAGATTAGCATAAGGCATTCGATAGCGTACCCCATTCCTGGATCTTAAAGTCTTTAAATATATAAAATGTCGACATCAATTTCATCAAAGTATCTCGATATGGAAAAGAAAATTTCAACTCAAGCATATAAATGGAGTCTACAAGTCAGGTGAAATAAACATCAACGAAGGAATATGTTGTGGCAAACCCTCCTACAGTAGAATGAACTCTTCCTCCTCTCATAAATACAAACTGCGAGAGTCGAATAGGTGTAGTAGTAGACACAGTGATAATCTACTTATTACTAACACTATTGTTTTGTATATATCTTCAATATACTTTTTCAACCTACCTTCGTCTTCCCTGTCTTTTTTTGGTCCCTAAACAGGCGACAACAGAATATTTCAATGTGATTCACAAAGAATCCTTTACTATTTTGTATGGGAATGCAAATAGTCGAGACAGAACTGTCAAAAACCAAAGAGGAAAAAACTTGCGTATTAATTGATATGGTTTGCCAAGCGGTCTGTAAAAATAGCAACAAGCAATTTGAAAAACTATCGAAGTATAAGGAAGTGGAAATCGAAATAGAAAAAAATGTGGAAATTGAAAACAAGAATAGTACTAGTCAGAGTAGGTGTGCTTGGAATGATAAAAAAGGAACACAACACTTTTTAAAAATCTCTGAAAATCCCAGCTTAAGAGAAATACAGATTTCGTAGGTATTGTGGCCATAGCAAAAATCGAAATATAATAATAATAATAATAATAATAATAATAATAATAATAATGATACAGATCACACTTTACGTAAAATGTGTCTTATAGTTTATTTTAAATTTATTTTATTTTTTTTATAATAATTATCATTGGAAAATATCATGAAGCCATTTCTGACCTTAGGTCTCTGGTTGGGACCCAGAAGGAAATGTGAATACAACAGAAATCAAAGGAAATAATAACAATAATAATAATAATAATTGTATATAAAAAAAAAAACGGATCTCCTATTTCAAACATGAGTATCGACTAAAAATAAAGTTGTAATATATATATATATATATATATATATATATATATGTGCGTGTGTGTGCGTGTGTGTGTGTGTGTGTGTGTGAGAGAGAGAGAGAGATAAATGTATAGAAAATAGAAAATAACTCGTTAGGTAAATAATCCAAAGTTCTTTAGTATTTTCGTTATTATTTTAAAAAATAGTGCTCTATACAAAAGTAGAACATAAATATAATTATTTATCTAAAAATATGATTCCAACACGCTACATAAGAGTTCTCATGTTTTAAAACTAGAGCCGAAAACTTCAATATAATTATTTGAATTAAATTGAATTAAAGTACTAAGCTCTGTTCCATCTTCAAGCGAAATATATATATATATATATATATATATATATATATATATATATATATATATATGAAGAAAAAATATACGGAAAAACAAACAAAAATCCTAATATGCAATTATGATTATGTTTAGGATTTTGTTTGTTTTTCTATATTTTTCTTCATACTGTCGGATCTATATCCATATATTTGCTTACATATATATATATATATATATATATATATATATATATATATATATATATATATATATTAAAAAAAAGAACAGTAAGATATATAATCCGGTGTTCTTATTGATATTTTATTTTTACAAAACAATTCTCAATGTAAATTTACAGAGCATAAATATTATAAATTACCTGATTTAAAAATATTGTTCCTTCGCTACACAGGAATTACTATGTTTCAAAAACCGAAGCTAAAAACTTCAAATTTAATTATATAATTAAATTGAAAGCCTCAATTCTGCTGGATATATATATATATATATATATATATATATATATATATATATATATATATATATATATCCAACCTAATATATATATATATATATATATATATATATATATATATATATATATATGTGTGTGTGTGTGTGTGTGTGTGTGTGTGTGTGTGTGTGTTGATTGTAACTCCCTATTTTACAATACATGTATAACATTATAGGTAGACAGGAGAGTCCATCATACATAAAATAGGAGGTACTTTTCAATCACCCTGTTTATACACAGACACACAGACACACAGACACACACACCCACACACATATATATATATATATATATATATATATATATATATATATATATATATATATATATATGAACAGAGAATATTGCCCATTGGACGTTGGTGGTAATTAAAGAGTGCTTGATATATAATAACAGAGCTAGAATTTATATTAATGGTAAGTATACAGGGTTTTTTTTGTTTTTTACCTTACCGATGCCACCACGCCTTGTACATGAAAGTCAGAATTGTGCTCTTGGCATATATATAAGATCTACGGAAGCATATTATTTGGATAAATGCGCATTCATATATTTCCTAATCATGATTGAAATTTAATATTTGCAATTATTACTATCCATATACAAACATCTCAACGCGTACGACCGTGTATAAAGAAGCATATACTACACAGTTATCGAACTATCGATTTGACCAGCGTTTCTGCTGTCTCGCCGGGCCTACCACTAACAAATAAAACCATTTACTATCGATTGTTATGTTGTCTTTCTGTGCGGAAGAGCCACGACCTTTGTAAATGACCTAAACATTTGGACGAGCAGGTGTAGATATATATGTACATTGATTTGACCTGCAGCGAATTACAATGTCGTCCTACGAAGCGCATGCAACGACTGCCGCCTCAGCGTGAGAAAATGGTTAGCAAGAACGTCTGGTTGACTATTACTAGTGAATAGGGTGGTCGATCCTCTCTCTGGGGGCCAAATATTTGTGGCATTCTGCCAAACAAAGTTAAGATTAAGGAATAAAGAGATTAAAGGGTAATCGTCACTGATCTAGTACTGATTAGTGAGTGTCCCTTCTTCAACATTAAATAAGCCCCGCCGTAGACATGTCGTAAAATCAGCCTACCGAACACGACATGAAGTAATGGTTAACGACTTTTCTCTAGTTAACCATTGGTACTGAGTTCGAACCTGGTAGCGTGCCGTATACTTGTCGTCTTGTTTCAAACAAAGTCTTAATTTCATAAATACTTTGACAGTAACTGCTCTGCCGTGTTATTTTCGCCAGCTCCCTAACTGCATGAATTTAAGCGTGCTACTAGGTCGGCATCCCAGTCCCACCCTTTCACTGTCGAAACGGTTAAATGTAGCAGTCCCTAACTATTCAAATGCAATGTCAATCGACATCTCCCGATGCCTTGATCTATTCCTCTTCCTTCTCTTCATCCTTTCCTCTTTTTCTCACCCGAACCCATCCTTAAAATCTATAAATCAAACATTCGCCCTTGCGTAGAATATTGCTGTCATATATAGTCAGGAACCCCGCTGTTTATTTTAGGGTCCTCGACAAAATCCAGAGACGAATATGCAATGTGGTTGGCCCTGATCTGGCATCTCGTTTACAGTCGCTCTCTCACAGACATGCCGTCGCCTCCCTCAGTCTTTTCCGCAAATACTTTCATGGTAACTGCTCTGTCGAATTATTTTCGCTAGTTCCCAAACTGCATGACTTTAAACGCCACCCTTTCCCTGTCAAAAAGAGGTTAAATTTAGCCGTCTCTTCTACTCCAATAGCTTCATGTCTCGCACTTCCCGTCTGTGGAACTCACTTCCTCTTACTTGCTTCTCTCCCTTTTCCTGCTACCCTGATGACTATTATCTCCAACTATTCAAATGCATTGTCAATCGACATCTCCAGATACCCTGATCTATTCTCCGTCCTTCTCTTCACCCTTTCCCCCTTTCCCGTCACTTTACTCTTGCTCACAGTTTTTGTAACCCTTGCGTACCCCCACCATGCTTGGGGTGAAAAAAAAAGAAAAAAGAGAGCACCTTGTCTTGGGATAATACTTACCAACCTAATCTGGCTAAACAGTATTATTGAGTGTCCAATACATGTAACCTTTTGCCAAACTTAACAACCTAATCTTGCTAAACAGTATTACTGAATGTCCAATACCTGTGGCTTCTGCCAAACTTAGTTAAGTTTAGTAAATAAAGCAACTTGGTTTCAGGTAATTTAGTTTGGATGACTATAATTCTTGTGGAGTAAGTTCTTCATTGAATGCCAGATATCAAATGAGTCATTAAATTATCCACTAAGTGTTGATATGGTGTCAATTCCCCCACCCTAACATGCCGTGGATAATAACTAATGTGGCCTTATATTAATAAACCTAAGCGTTGACTCTCAGAAAGTTCACGGTTCGTATAAAACCCATGTGCTTGCTCTTAAGTACCTCAAGCTAGAGTTATCTCTAATCTTGATAAAATTGTTTAACTGCTGCTTAAAGCAGCTGTTTGAAGTTTTCAAGAATCCGACTAAAAGTCAGTAGTCTCCTTAGTGTCGCGTGGTTCTACAGAAAGATGCTGAGGATACCATGGACCGAACATGTGAGCAAGGACGAGGTTTTAGAGAAAATGGAAATAAAAAGGAAAGTTATACTTAACACCAGGAAGAAGAAGTTGAAAATTCTGGAGGGCTTGGCAAATCTGATAATCACAGGACAGTTAGAGGGAAACGGGGTCAGAGAAAAACAATGCATAACATAGCCGATGTTTAGAATTACAACGACAGGAAACTGTGGAGAGCCATGATCGCCAACGATCTGAAGGGACACGGCACACTGAAGAAGAAAGAAAATGCGCTTGAGTAAATGGATAGTGGAAAAGGGTTTCGGAGAAATAACAAAAGGACAACATTTATTAAGAGCTACAAACGACAGGAAATTGTGGAGAGCCATGATCACCAACGATTTGAATGGTCACGGCACACTGAAGAAGAAAGAGAATGCGCTTGAATAAATGGATAGTGGAAAAGGGTTTAGGAAAAATAACAAAAAGACAACATTTATTAATAGATACAAACGACAGGAAATTGTGGAGAGCCATGATCGTCAAATTCCTGAAGGGAAACAGCACAATGAAGAAAAGTAAACTTGAGTAAAAGGATAGCAGAACAGGGTTTAGGAGATATACCATAAAGGATGCTGAGGATAACATAGGCGAGTTTCAAGGCTATACACAGTCTCTTCTTTCATTTTCCTCGGTGTCCCGATTACGTGAATTCAAGCGTATTACTAGATTGGCATCTAGGTCCCAACTTTATACTGTTGAAATAGTTAAACTCAACGTCATTCTACTCTGATAGTTCCTTTTCTCGCACTTCCTGCCTGTAAAATTCTCTTCCGTTTACTTGCTTCACTAATAACTATCTTAGATGTAAATGCAATGTCAATTGCCATCTTGTATCTTCTTGAATCCCGTTCATCTTTTGTCTTTTCCTCAATCCTCCCTATACTCAGTCTTTTCTCTCACATTCAATCCCTGAAAACGCCTTGCATACTAGTGGCATTCCCGACTTACTTGGGGTGAAATGATTAAAAAAATAATAATACTCTTACCTGTATCTTCTAGTTTGTCTTCCATATAAAGTTGATAGCTAGTAAAATTTAAATTAAATTACATCTTAAATTTAATCCCAAGGTACGCTTTAGAATAAACATTTAATTGCCAGTTTTTATTTTTTCACATGATCACAACAAATTTTTTACTTGATAGCAACTAATATACAACTGCCAAAGATGATAAAATATGCAAAAATTTCTGTTTTTACTTTGTTTCATGGCTGTAGATATTCTCTTTTTAAACTGGTCACTTTGCATTTATTTCCGGTCTGCTGTTCTAAATGTTTTTGTAGCAAGTCGTTCATTTTGCCTTGCTATCAATCAAATTTGTTTTCTGTTTGGTAAATCTATAAATTTAAGCGCGCTACAAGACTGGCATTTAGGTTTCACCCTTTTAATGTTGAAATAGTTAAAAGTAAGTACCACTCCTGCTTCAACAGTTTTATTTTTCTTGCAATTCCCGCCATTGGAACTTCCTTCCGCTTAATGGCTTCTTTGAAAGCAAAAATCTTCAAAAATTTAAATGCAACGTCAATCGCCATCTTCTATTGTCTTGAACGCCGTTCATCTTTTATCCTTTTCTCAGTACCCCCTATACACAGTCTCTTCTTTCATTTTCACTTCCAGGGATCCTCTCCCCTCGTGTTCCCAAAGAATCACTGTTTTGTGAAACAGACTTCAACGGACACTCCATTCTCAACCACTTAAAGTGATATCAATCGTTATCTATCCTCCATATTCTTACAAGCAGCACTTCTGACTTTTATTCATATGACACACCTCAGTAACCCTCTGCCTTGACTAGCACTTGAGCCTTTCATTGCGTGTACATTAATATAAATATATTTATTGGTTCTTTTGTCCGCTTGTTTGACTGATTCATTACTTTAAGGTTTTTGCAGATTATTTAAATCCAGAAAATATGTTTTTATATTATAGGATTTTTGGGGAGACAATAATGATTTAGTGATATACGTTTTACTAATTAACCCATAGCTGGAGGTAGAAGAGGTGGACTCATACCAACTCGAAATTTCATGAAAAAAAAAAAAAATAATTATAATCTAGATATAAAGTGGGGGATCAAATGGACATTACATCAATATATAAACTGATTCCTCACTTTGTGGACACGATAGTTTTTATACATTTATATTCCAGAGAATGTAAATAAATCTAAAATACATTATTTACATTATTCGGACTATCGTCCTCATCTTTGTCGCCATACTTATCACAACGTTTCGGCCGTTGTACGCTCCAGCCTTCTTCAGGTGGTTGGAATTTCGAAATCTAAAAGACATTGCTGTGTAGCGAATCAGTATTTCATTGATTGATTGATTCGTTTTCTATGGCTTGTCAACAATCAAGACATAATAATGTGGATATAAAGTGGGGGATCAATTCTATATTACAACCATATATAAACTGGTCCCTCACTTTGTGGCCACAAATATTTTCTATGCATTTATCTTCCAGAGAAGGCAAATAAATCTAAAAGACATGCCTGTGTAGCTAATCAGTATTTCATTGATTGATATGTTTTCACGGTTTATCAAACTTTGTGTTATTTAAAGCCAGAAAATATTTTTTTTAGATCTTTTTATGGAGAATAATTATGTAGTGATTCAAGTTTTACTAATTAACCCATAGCTGGGGGAAGCATATCTTCCCCAAGGGTATTTGCATGTAAGTGAATCTAACAAACTCGGCTCTCTGATTAACAATTCCAAGCCATTATGCATTACCCCAGCCTCACATCCACGCTTACAGCACATGGTATTCCCAAACTGCCATACAACGAGGTACAGGTGTTGTTGTTGTTTTTTGTTTTTTTAAGCTTTCACCCCAAGCAAGGCGGGAAACCATTAGCATGTAAGGGGTTACAGAGAGTTGGAGCTAGAGAGCAAAGAGGAGTGATAGAGGAAAGGATGAAGAGAAGGTTAAGGGGATAGATCAGGGCATCTGGAGACGTCGGTTGACATTACATTTGAATAGTTGGAGATTATAGCTATCAAGGAAAAGAATTTGCAATAAAGATAATAAACACTATTTATTAGATTATTTATTTACACATATTATTTATTGGAATGGTTGGTAAAATAATGGCTAATTTCTAATTGATTTAAAATTTATTAAATAGTAAATAAGGATTTTCTGATACTTCACATATTTTAATAATCTAGTAAATGTTTATAAATTTATGAATAAAAAATTGTTTTCATATTTATTTCTTTATAAATTGGTAAATGATAAATAATGCATTGCATTAGTTTTAACTGTATAAGATTTTAGAATGTTGTGAATATAAAATTATTCTTGTAAATAAACAATCTAATGAAAAAATAGTGTTTATTATTTTGTTGGCAATTCTCAAGAACAAAAGCAATGTATAAATTCACTTTCATCATGTTTAAGTTTTATTAAACCTCACATCCACGCTTACATGGTATTCCCAAACTGCCATACAACGAGGTACGGGCGTTGTTGTTTTTTTTTTATTTTTTTAAGCGTTTCACCCCACGCAAGAGGTTACAGAAGATTTGGAGCGAGAGCAAATAGAAGTGATAGAGGAAAGGATCAAGAGAAGGTTAGGGGGATAGATCAGGGCATCTGGAGACGTCGATTGACATTACATTTGAATTGTTGGAGATTATAGCTATCAGGGAAACAGGAAGAGGGGATGGAGTTCCACAGGCGAGAAGTGCGAGACATGAAGCTATTGGAGTAGAAGAGACGGCTACATTTAACAGTTTCGACAGTGAAAGGGTGTGAGCGAGATGCCAGCCTAGTAGAACGCTTAAATTCCTGAAGTTTGGGAATCAGCGAAAGCAGCTCATCGGAGCAGTTACCATGAAATTATTTATAAAAAAAGACAGAGGGAGGTGACGGCACGTCTGTGAGAGAGCAACTGCAGACGAGATGCCAGATCAAGGCCAATTACATTGCATATCCGTCTATGGATCTTATCAAGAACATTGAGACAAACAGAAGGGGTTCCAGACCATATATGACAGCAATACTCCATGCTCCAAGGGCGAATGGTTGATTTGTAAATTTGATGGATCGTCTCCGGAGAGAAAAAAAATGTTTAAATTCGGTGATCATACGGGAACCAATGTTTCGACGGAGTATGGTTGTAAGTCTTGTCTGACAGAATTTGGCGTTGGTGCAGCGGAAAAAAAAAAAAAAATAGATTTATATCATGGAAATTATTTCTTTTTTAATCCTATTTTCCAGATAATCTCTCGGCTGAAATATGATGGCCTTAAGTGAAATGGAAATATGACGAAATGTGAAATTCACTTTGATTGCTTCATCATTTTGATTTTTGACTTTGTCATTGAATTTCTAAACCAATTAAGTTTTCATTTAATTCTTTTTTTATAACATTGTCTTGTATTGCTGAAGACAAAGCCAAGAGGTTTTCTTTTGATAAAAACAGGAGAATAATAATGCAATTAAAGAATTTGATCATTTATAGAGCGGAATTCAAGAATTGCATACACAGAGTTTATGCGAAATTTGCCTTATATATATATATATATATATATATATAGGTGTGCATGTGTGTCTGTGCGTTCAGATGTATAAAAAGAGTGTCAATTTCAACAGACAAAGGCTTTATTTACATTATTCGGACTATTGTCCCCATCTCTCAGGAGATAACTGATAACTGACATCCATTAAACATGGCACGTGGAACTAGAACAGTATACGCCAGTAAAAGAAATAAAACGGTTCAGTTCGATATTCCAACCACCTGAAGAAGGCCGGATCGTACACAACGGCCGAAGAGTTGTAAAAAATATGGCGACAAAGATGAGGACAATAATCCGAATAATGTAAATAGTGTACATAAAACCTCATCACAGAAATATAGATAATGAAAGGCCGAAACGTTGTAATAAATTTGGCGACTAAGATGAGGACAATAGTCCGAATAATGTAAATAGTGTACATAATACCTCATCTCATAAATATAGACAGATACTGAAAGGCCGAAACGTTGTAATAAATATGGCGACAAAGATGAGGACAATAGTCCGAATAATGTAAATAGTTTACATAATACCTCATCTCAGAAATATAGACAGATACAGAAAGGCCGAAACGTTGTAATAAATATGGCGAGAAAGATGAGGACAATAATCTGAATAATGTAAATAGTTTACATAATACCTCATCTCAGAAATATAGACAGATACAGAAAGGCCAAAACATTGTAATAAATATGGCAACAAAGATTAGGACAATAGACCGAATAATGTAAATAGTGTACATAATACCTCATCTCAAAAATATAAACAGATACTGAAAGGCCGAAACGTTGTAATAAATATGGTGACAAAGGTGAGGACTATAGTACGAATAATGTAAATAGTGTTCATAATACCTCATCTCAGAAATAGACATCTATAGACAGAGACAAAGGCTTTCTATTCGGTTGACTTTGACAAATCTTGTTTGGATAATTTTATGTTGCCTAAATACACGTATGATATATACTGGGAGGATCAGCATAACTGTCCATGCCACAAAATATTTAATGTCTTAAAAAAATCACTAAACTAATTAAGTTTCATTTTTCCAGATTTTAAGATAAGAAGTTTAGCCATTTTGATACCATTTGTCATAAGAATTACGGAAAAACCATTTCAGTTATTCAGTTAGAATCAGAACATGTTAAAAATCATTTTGTGTCAGCCCCACTGTCTTCCTAATTGAGCAATGGTGAGAGGAAAATCATTCACTCTTTCATCTTCATTCAAGAACTATCAAGAGAACGGGGAATATGTTTGAAAAAGAGGGAACAAAAAATTGGAAATCTTGATCAAAAAGTCACAACAAGAAGAGGGATCATCCTTTCAACTTAGAGTTAAAGTGATCAATTTATAAAAATTTCAACTCAATGCATAAGATATCTGGCGCGTGTAAAAGGAGTTTCAGCTACTGCAGTTCAAAGGCCAGTTAAAAAAGATTTGAAAATGAAATCGTACGTGAAACCAGTGAGGCACGTTGTTACACTAGGACAGAAAATTAGAACGTTAGAGAGGACGAAGATCATATTGAATAAGTTGGTAATTGATCCTGGAATATATATATATATATATATATATAAACAAGTTACTCCAACATTCGCTTGAGGATGAAATGGAACTAATGTCTTTAATTTAATTACAAAATTAAATTCGAAGCTTTTAGCTCCCATTTTTGAAACATGGTTAGAACTGTGTAGCTAAAAAAAACATATTTTAAATCAATTATTTATATATATATATATATATATATATATATATATATATATATATATTAGATAACGACATTTATTTTATATATAAAAACAATATTTGGAAAAAGTGTTTGAGGAATTGGAAACCGCTTTTTTTGATGCGTTTCGTCCGATGAAGTTTTTTAAAAGGAGAAACCGTATCGCACGAATATATATATATATATATATATATATATATATATATATATATATATATACTGCTAAAAACAAAAATTGCTTCAAGATAGATATAGACTATTTCAGACCGTTCTGTAATTGTAGAATTAAGAAAAACTACCCAGTAGAAGGCAAAGAACAGATCCACTAGGGTAGTATACCAGACAACCATTACCCCCTAAAGACAATACGACAGACCATAATATTTACATTGGCATTTCTGCAGGAGAATTTAAAAAGAGAATCAATACGCATAGACATTCATTCACCAATCCAAAATTAAAAGACCAAACAGCCCTTTCGAAATAATTTTGGGAATTGAAGGAAAAGTGTTTGAATCATCAAATAAATAGGAGAATTCTAAGTTTCGCGAACACTCCCAATAGTTTTAGCGATAGGTGCAACCTATGTTTAGAAGGAAAAAAAATCAGGATAATAAAATATAAAGATCAATACAAACTATTAAATCAACAAGAGAAAACTAATTACGAAATGTAGACATAGAAATAAATTCCAAATTACGTAAGAATACATGTGCATATATGTGAGGCTGTATGTGTACGTATAGTGGCATATATGTATGGACTTATAAATATAAATATATGTATGCATGACGATATATACGCATATAGGTGTGTTAGCATGATTTATTCCATTGGGTGCTCGGGTATTACCCACAATCTATAAATCTATAACTCATCTAATTTGCATCAATCTTAACGGATTTAATTTTAAATGCCTCATCACTTATTAATAATTTTGGACATCTGTAATACAATAACTGTTTACTCTCAATCCGAGAAAAACACATTCGGGGGCTGCATAAGAAACGCCACATAGTAGGAACTGATATTAAACTACAAACAACAAAGGTTCTGGCCATAAATAAACTCAAACAGCAGATTGCTTCTACCGGGAAAGATACCTTATGCCCCCATCAATCGCTAACACAAACCCATTTTCATTAACAAGGCGTCTACCAGAGGAGGACTGACACTGAAAATAGATTTAAAACAATGCTCCGAGAGAGACAATTAGGGGCCGATGATAGCCGTGCACAGAACGACTTGAAATATCTTAACGTAATTATTGTTTTTATTTATTTATTTATTATTTATTTTTGCTGTAAAAAATACATATGCTCTGTTAAAATAAAATCATCGAGCACTCTATGGACCAGCTTCAATACTTAATATTACTAGGATCCATCCGGATTATATACCAACGGATCGATTATATATATATATATATATATATATATATATATATATATATATATATGAAGGAATTAAAGATTAGCAAACTAAATAAGTTGCATTAACCTCGGCGATAATATGATCCAGCTCATATGAAGGTCAACCCTTCATTATGCCCTTCCTCAGGTAAATTATTTTGCTTTTGTTTGCAAATATCGAAATTGTTTTTTAAGGATTTTTTTGTTTCGTTACTGAAACAAAACATACTAAAAACTAAGTGTTTATCAGAACTGAAGGACACTCAGTTGTTACGTCGAAAACAACTGGAGAGTCCATTTATATATATATATATATATATATATATATATATGAATATATATATATATATATATATATATATATATATATATATATATATATATTATATATATATATATATATTTACAATTTGTTACCTCCGCGTTGTGTAATCATATGAAGGTCAACCCTTCATTTGCCCTTCTAAAACCAGTCACGATTGAATAACATGAGTTCGATCCGAAAACAACTGGAGTGTCCATTATATACTTTACCGGCGTTTGTAATGGTTGCCACATCTTCTGCTAAACCAGTCACGATTGAAAATCATTATATATATATATAATATATATATATATATATATATATATTTCAATAATATATATATATATATATATATATATTTATTTATATATATATATATATATATATATATATATATATATATACACTTCACGCAAACTGTTTTGAAAAACTCTGCATTTCTTTTTAAAATACCTAAAAAAGGAGATATTTTTGTATTTTTATTTTAAAGTAAAACATAAATTTCCGTAACTACGGTGTATTTGCTTTTATTTTTTAGTCTTTCTCTCAACTCTCCTTAATAACAAAAAGTTCAAATTTGGATTTGTCTGTCCACAATAAATTTTACTAAATTATGAATATTTTGTATGAGAAACATTATAAAGGCTGTTCCAATAACTTAGAGCGATTTTAAATGTGAATTAAGTTTAAGCGTCTAATGATTTTTTCTTTTTATTTCAGATTTAACAACTTAAATTTTTGGCATTTTCAACCATGGAAAGATTAACAATCAAACAACGTGTTAAAGTTTCAAGAGTGCAGTTGGAA
Organism: Acanthosepion pharaonis; assembly: GCA_903632075.3. Classification (NCBI taxonomy): domain Eukaryota; kingdom Metazoa; phylum Mollusca; class Cephalopoda; order Sepiida; family Sepiidae; genus Acanthosepion; species Acanthosepion pharaonis. Next base: position 424,889 of record CAHIKZ030000343.1, read on the forward strand.
AAATTGTTCGTAAATACAAACAAACTGGGTCAGTGGTAGATGTGAAAACACCATTGCGTGGTCGTTTATGCAGTTCAGCTGAAAAAACATTGCTGCAGTGCATGATAATTTGGACGAAATCCAGACCCCACTATTCGTCATCGCACGCAGGAATTGAACCTCTCGACAACAACGTTAAATCGTTTCCAACTGCACTCTCGGTTGGTCGATTATTGTTATGGTGAAACACCCCTATTCTATAGTTAATAGATTCTCCCACCTAATATAAGTAGGAATAGTAAGAGAAACGAGGGTCGGACGACAGTAGTCGACAGTCGAAAACGAAAATAGTCAGCGACCACAACAAGATTACTCTGCGTAATACCTATTATATCAAGTTCCTAACGTTTTGCACGTCGAACCTATTTTAGGACCGATTTAGTACAAATACAAGCCTCCACTGAGAAATAACTCCACAACTTTGGCGACGAGAATTCGCACTCCTATAGAGGAAGAAAAAATTCGTTCGCCACAATAACCTCGGCGACAAAGTCTCGGATTCACATTTGAAAAAAAAAAAACAAAAAAAAACTTGACAAATTTTTTCGCAAGCCAAGTCGTCAACTTAGTGACGAAAAAATCTGTCGTATTCTCAACTGAGAAAAAAAATTTTTTTCCCGATAATACTGTTTGCTCAAATAGGCCACGAATTGCAAATTCGTAGGACCCCCCACCTCTACAATATTTAAACACTGTGTAAACTTTTTGCGAAGATGGAGGAATGCAAAAATATATTCCTGGAATTCTTTAAGTTCCAGTCGGAACAACAGATGACAATATTAGAGCAAAGAAAACATTCCAGATGCAGATACAGGAGGAAACTTTCAATAGACAAATGCAATTCCAACAAAAAATGGAACAGATGCATAGGGAGTTTCAAAACAAAATTCTGGAATTATCTGAGAAGAGGAAAGAGAAAAATCTACAAAATGATTCTTTCCCAGAGAATACAATATGGAATTCAATTGAAATATTCCCGTACAGTCCGGATGAAGAAATAACTTTTGAAGAGTATTATAAAAATATACGGACGTGTATAACAAACACTGCCACTCGTGGTCTGAAGGAAAGAAAGTTAGACTTCTTTTAAGCAAGTTAGGAACTGCTGAGCATAAAAAATTGGTAAACTACATTTTACCGAAAAAAATAGCGAGTTGACATTTACCGAGGCGGTAAATATATTAAGAGAATAATAAAAAGACATCTCTGTTTCACAAGAGGGGGAAATGTTTGAATCTGATGAAAGATGACGAACAAGACTATATAACGCACGCAGCCAATGTGAATAAGCATTGTGAAGAATTCAAGCTGGCAGAGTTAAGCGCAGACAATTTTAAGTGCTTGGTGTTTGTTCAGGGGCATGTATCGGAAAGAGACGCAGAGTTGAGAAAATTGGTACTGGCAAAATTGGAAAGCGATCCAAGTATTACGGTACAGAAATTGGCAGAAGACTGCACAAGATATGTTACCGTAAAGAAAGATTAAAAAAAACATAGAACAGTCTGGCTTTTCGCATGTAAGGAAAATACGCTACAAAGAAGAAAGTCAGTCTACCAAAAAGAATTCTAAAATTGCGGATTATCAAGCAAAATGTAAAATACCAGAGAAAAATAAACAAAAACTCCCGAAGCCATGTTATGTTTGCGGTGAACTACACTGGTACAGATATTGCGATTTTAAATGTTTCAACTGTAAAAGAGTGTTTCAACTGTAAAAGAGTGGGTCATAAAAGCATGCATTGCAGGTAAAAAAAAATAAAGACAATAAAATAAGAAAATTAAAGTCCAACGAGGTAAAAGATGGAATAACCAGAAAATTTGTTACCGTCGAAATAAGTAATACAAATATAAAAATGCAATTTGACACTGGTTTAAATCTATCTATCAATCATAAATTTGCATACGTGGAAGAAGTTGGGGAAACCAACTTTGATGAAGACAAAGAAAATCGCGAGGTCAATGAAGAAAAAATTTATTGGGGAATTTGTTACAAACGTCACGTTAAATAAAAAAAACGTGAAAAACTAAACTATTTGCCATAGAAAATACCATGAACTTACTTAGTACGAATTGGATAACAGAATTCCAATTATGGGATCTACCGATAAATTCTTTCTGTTACAAGGTAGAAAGTTTAAACACCGAAGCCCAAAAATTAATAAAGAAACTTAAGAAAACATTTCCTACTGTTTTTTCTCCATGATTGGGAACGTGTACGAAGATGGAGGCAAAATTCCAGCTAAAAGAAAACGCTCAGGCGGTATTCAAAAAGAAAAGGAATGTGCCGTTAGCCTCAATTGAACAGATAAAGAATTGGACAGATTAGAGAAAACCGGTTTACTTAAAAAAGTTGAGTATAGTGAATGGGCAACACTGACGGTATACGTGAAAAAAAAAGCCCCAGAAAGTAAAGATGAAGCCGATACCGAGAAAAACTGGGGAATGAGTTACCCGCAGCCAAGGACATGCAGTATTATTAAATGATTTAAGTCAACTGAAGTCACCACAGAAAACGTTAAGAAGCAAAAAATCAACAAAAGGGAAGCTAGAGAAACTGTGACCCCATCCTTAAGAAGCTCAAAGCGGAAGGTTGTTTCTGGTAACACTATGGAGGTACCAAAAAATAGATAAGCGGATTGGCAATATGATATACTTGGTGAAAGGCGAAAAATTCACGTGCAGACGGCACATTAACCAGATCAGACGACACTCTTCAGAAGTGGTTGACAGCGGTCCCGCGGAAGAAATGCCGATGGAGGTGATTTTCGATACCTTTGCTCTGCAACGATTTTACCTGAGGTACGCCGATCCAGGAGAAAAAGAAAGGCAACTGATCATTTAAAAGTGGACCCAAAATGTAGGAGATACGCTACGATGAAAAAAAAAAAAGTTTTTTTTTTTTTTTTGTTTTTTCTTCATATTTCCTGTAAAAAATAAATAAAGAAAACTTTTTTTAGGAGAGGGGTGTTAAGGTGAAACACACCTATTCTATAGGTAATAGACTCTCCCACCGAATATAAGTAGGAGTAGTAAGAGAAACGAGGGTCAGTCGATGTCGGACGACTGTAGTCGACCGTTAGTCGAATACAAAATTAGTCAGCGACCACAACAAGATTACTCTGCGTAATACCTATTATATTAAGTTCCTAACGTTTTGTCCGTCGAACTATTTAGGACCGATTTAGTACAAATACAAGCCTCCACTGCGAAATAACTCCACAATTATGTTGACCAAAAAAATCACGATGTGCGCGAAATATATTTTTGTTTGAACTTCCATTTTCGAATTAGGCTTCGATAGTTTTAACACGTTGTTTGCTTGTTAATCTTTCCATGGTTAAAATTGCCAAAGACTTAAGTTGTTAAATCTGAAAGAAAAAGAAAGAAAGCATTAGACGCTTAAACTTAATTCACATTTAAAATCGGTCCAAGTTATTGGAACACCTTTTCTTTGACCTTTCACCATTATGCACTCAGCAGACTTTCTGGGGTTACCAAAATGTTTAAGTAAGTTAAATATTAATAAAGTTTCTAAATGCTAACTCAGCACCGTCTAATGTTGTAGACAAAAAAATATTTAGGTGTTTCTGTTTACGACAATACTTTTATATATGTTTATTTTTTGTTTTAAGTTTTAAGTTATTTGGAGAAAATGGTAAAATCAAAGAAGCTGAACATTTAGGTGAGGGTACAAATTGAAATGATATTCCAAGTAGGCTAGTCACAAATACAAATTTCCATGAAGTTAACATGGTTTGCTTTATTCATTAAAAAGGAAGTTATAAACTGGCGCAAATGGTGAGAAGAAAAGAGCCGGAAAACCAAAAATGCCAACTGATGCTGAAGAGAAACAATTGATTATTGAGATGAAAACAAGGAGAACGAAAACTGCTCCAGTGTTAACAGCTGAATTTAATTCCTTTCGACAGCAACCTGTTTCAGTCTTAACTGTGGAAAATCGATTTAGATTAAAGGTGAGGCTAAGGTAGGTGCATAGTCATCAAGAAACCGCTATTATGGAAGGTGATTAAGCAGAAAAGACGGTCATGGCGAAAAAAGCATAAGAACTGGCCATTAAAATATTGGCAACATTTATTGTCGACATTGAAACCCAAATCTGAACATTTTTGCTAATAAGAGAAGAGTGTATGTGAGAAAAAAGCCAGGAGAAAAAATACTGAATAATGAACGTGTGGTCCCAAAATTTAATCGTGGTGGTGGTCCTGTCATAGTGATGGGGGTGGGCTTGAGTGAGACGGCTGGAGATTTGATTCAGGTTAAGGGAATCATGAAAAATATAATTCGATTTTACAAAAGATATGCTATACCATGTGGTTTATGCACAATTGTAAATAAATCATCTTTCAACAAGATAACGATCAAAAACAATTATGTCCAAATTATTTCGATTAAAAAATCATTTTCGAAATTATGACATATCGGCCTCAATCTCCTGAACACTCTCCTATTTAGTTACTATGGGATGAATTGGATATGAAAGTTTGAAGAGAATAACCAAAGCGTGAGGGTGAGCTTTCTCAATGGTTGAAGAATACTTGGGAAGGTCTGCCATTTACGTATGTTTCCAAACCTTTTGGAAAGAATATGTATAGTAATTAATTTGCTGGAACCAAATTCAAAGGTCATTTAAGATAAAGGTCATTTAAACGGTTAAATTGGAATTTTGTGTGTTTCTATTATGTATAACATATACAGGGTGCGATGGATAAAAAGTCACCTAAGTTAAGCAAAACTGAAAATAACACTGACATTTCATTTTAACAGATATATTTACCGAAATTACGCAAAAATATCTTCAAATACTAAAAAGTAAATTAATTCAGTATAATCGCCATTGGATTCAGAATGACTTTAGAATTTCCTGAAACTCTTCTGGGCGGTCTTCTTCTTTAAAAGCTGCCATAATTCTTGCCTTCAGTTTATCTTTGGTGTTACAAAGTTTGATGGTTTCTCGCTCAACCCGACTCGACTCGACCGGTAGAGGAGAATACCTCTCCCTAACCGAGCTGTGCCAAGCAGCCATCGGCCAGTCGCCAGTTTGGGCGAAGGAGCTGTACCTAAGAGATCAACTGCTTTATTAGTGGGGGGAAGAATTTCTAACAGGAGGGGCAGGTTAACCTCAAAGTCCCCAGTGCAAAAAGAACCAGTAAACCATTAAACTTTTCTGCCTTGTATGTCCCCATGAACCACAATTACAATAGTTATACGGGTGTGGTGTCCACATTGGCGCAAAATGCAATAATTAAATGAAACGAATAAATATCGTTGTTCTCCACTGCTTCTTAACTGTATCTGTCTATATTTCTGAGATGAGGTATTATGTACACTATTTACATTATTCGGACTATTGTCCTCATCTTTATGGCCATATTTATTACAACATTTCGGCCTTTCAGTATCTGTCTATATTTCTGAGATGAGGTATTATGTACATTATTTACATTATTCGGACTATTGTCCTCATCTTTATCGCCATATTTATTACAACATTTCGGCCTTTCAGTATCTGTCTATATTTCTGAGATGAGGTATTATGTACATTATTTACATTATTCGGACTATTGTCCTCATCTTTATCGCCATATTTATTACAACGTTTCGACCTTTCAGTATCTGTCTATATTTCTGAGATGAGGTATTATGTACATTATTTACATTATTCGGACTATTGTCCTCATTTTGTTGCCGTATTTATTACGTTTCGGCCGTTGTACGGTCCGGCCTTCTTCAGGTGATTGGAATATCGAACTGAACCCTTTATTTCGCTCACTGGGGTAGACTGTTCTATTTTCACGTGCCATGACTAATGGATGTCAGTTATCAGTTATCTCCTGTTAATTCCTCTCTCCAATTTTTTCACTGCCATAACCGGGTATTGAACGCACACTCTTTGAGAACTGTCACTGGATCTAACCAACGCTTTATCCGCTGTGCCATGTGTCCTTGAGAACATCTGTGTCGCCATATTTATTACAACTTTTCGGCCGTTGTACGCTCCCGCCTGCTTCAGGTGGTTGGAATGTCGAACTGAACGCTTTATTTCGCTCGAGGACACATATGGTTCCATCTATGGGCAAATAGTTAACCCCGAAATTGAGGTAAAAATAGGTTTTAATACCAGAAATACTTCGTAAAAAAATTATTTCAAATGATAAATTTTTGAAGAAAAAAAATATTACCAGCAATACTTTTAAAAAAGAAAATATTACCGGCAATAATTTTTTTTTTCGGCATTGGATAGCGCATTGATATGCCGTAAACCAAACCAAATCAAACCACCTCTTTCCAGAGACATGATGCAATCATTTGCGTATCAATGGTGACTTCTTCCAACACGGCTTAAAAAACGGCAAGGGCTTTTTTGGTTAGCTTATATATTGACAGCTTGGCGTATATGCACAGACATGTGTGCGCAAACACGCACATATACGGGTACACATTTATGAAAGGTAGGTATACCAGCTTGGACAAACTATGACCAACTAAGACCAGCATAGACCAGCATAGACCAGCAGCCCGAGTGAAAACACTCGGGTCTCCACGTTAAAAACTGACCTTGTGTCACAACCTAACTCACTGGGGTGGGGGTCAAATAAATCTCTATATATAAAAGGTAGGATGTGTGTGTGTAACGAATGCAAGGCCGTAATTTCCGGCGGATTTGCACCAAAATTTACATGCACATGCTCCAAGTTAACAGAAAGGCCAAGAACGACTTTGCATTTCCCAACTCCCATCGATAGTTGAAATTATCGATTTTTTCATGCTTCTACGGCAGTTTTCATGTAGTTTGCGGCCATTTTGTACTAGCCAGAGTGAGACCCTCTAACTGGCTGCCACGAATAGGCAGAAAGATTCCATTGGCCAGCGTGAGAGCCAACAGCTGACTAACATGAATCTTAACTAGCATGCTAGCATGCAAAAAAAAAAATCGATAGCTGCATTCGTCACAAGTGGCAAAAATTTAAATCTGCATGGCACTTTACTCCAATTGGGTCATTCGCTTGCTTAAACTCAACGTTGATTCTGATTCCGCAGAACTGGGTTGGGTGTGAAAAAGTATTTGTTGTTCACATTCTTTTTTCATTCGGTTTCTCCAGTTACGAGTCCTTTTTTAAAGCTGATCGTTTTGTGTTCATTTTGTTTAGTTCTATTATCGTAACAGATTTAATGTTTAGTATAGAGCTTAGAAAAAAATCGCAGTGTGAGATAGACAAGAAGTAAGGCATGTAGCAACATCAGCACGGCAAAGGGCACTCTTTTAAAGGCAAGGAAGGGCAAAAATATTTTAAGTCAAGTGATAGCGATTGCTGTATGAGTCGGACAATTTTTGAATGAAGCACGGGCAACGCCGGGCCATGCTGCTAGTCTCTACTAAAAATGTTTATGCAGACCGTAATGAATACAATTACGTAAGCAGAGGAAAAAAGAAATTCAGCCATTTTAAAATTTTGATGAGAAAAACAGTCAGGTATACATCGATATAATCGATATGATCCTATCTGCTTTTTTCTTAGCTTTTCGTGATGCTACACCTGTCAGGTGAGAAATAA
>CAHIKZ030000343.1:437500-445000 GCA_903632075.3 Acanthosepion pharaonis
AATCGGAGAGCCGAGTTCGAATTCCAGTCGAATCCATTACAACAAACTTATGTGCTAATACCCTTGGGATAAATGAATCCTCTTATAGATTTTCCTGGGGGGATGGATAGCGGCTTGGATTGAGAGCCGAGTTCGAATTCAGTCGATTCTATTACATTAATATATATAGCTAATACCCTTGGGAATGGGAATCCTCTTCTAGATTTTCCCGGGGAGTAATGGATTGAGGATTGAGGAATCGGAGAGTTGAGTTCGAATTCCAGTCGATTCTATTACATTAACTTATGTGCTAATACCCTTTGGGAATGGTATGAATCCTCTTCTAGATTTTATATATAATGGAGGAGTAATGGATAGCGGCTTGGATTGAGGAATCGGAGATTAATCGAGTTCGAATTCAGTCGAATCCATTACATTAACTTATGTGCTAATACCCTTGGGAAAGGTATGAATCCTCTTCTAGATTTTCCCGGAGGAGTAATGGATATAACATGGATTGAGGAATCGGAGAGCCGAGTTCGAATTCAGTCGATTCTATTACATTAACTTATATGCTAATACCCTTGGGAATGGTATGAATCCTCTTCTAGATTTTCCCGGAGGAGTAATGGATATATATCGGATTGAGGAATCGGAGAGCCGAGTTCGAATTCCAGTCGAATCCATTACATTAATTTATATGCTAATACCCTTGGGAATGGTATGAATCCTCTTCTAGATTTTCCCGGAGGAGTAATGGATAGCGGCTCGGATTGAGGAATCGGAGAGCCGAGTTCGAATTCCAGTCGATTCTATTACATTAACTTATGTGCTAATACCCTTGGGAATGGTATGAATCCTCTTCTAGATTTTCCCGGAGGAGTAATGGATAGCGGCTCGGATTGAGGAATCGGAGAGCCGAGTTCGAATTCCAGTCGAATCCATTACATTAACTTATGTGCTAATACCCTTTGGGAATGGTATGAATCCTCTTCTAGATTTTCCCGGAGGAGTAATGGATAGCGGCTCGGATTGAGGAATCGGATTGAGTTCGAATTCCAGTCGAATCCATTACATTAACTTATGTGCTGGGAAATACCTCTTCTAGATTTTCCCGGAGGGAAAGGTATTGAATCGAGAGCCTCTTCAGTAGATTTTCCCATTTTAGGAGTAATGGGATGGTATGATCCTCTTCTAGATTTTTCCCGGATTAAGGAATCGGATTTGGAGAGCCGAGTTCGAATTCCAGTCGATCCATTACATTAACTTACGTGCTAATACCCTTGGGAATGGTATGAATCCTCTTCTAGATTTTCCCGGAGGATAATGGATAGCGGCTTGGATTGAGGAATCGGAGAGCCGAGTTCGAATTCAGTCGAATCTATTACATTAACTTATGTGCTAATACCCTTGGGAAAGGTATGAATCCTCTTCTAGATTTTCCCGGAGGAGTAATGGATAGCGGCTCGATTGAGGAATCGGAGAGCCGAGTTCGAATTCAGTCGAATCCATTACATTAACTTATGCTAATACCCTTGGGAAAGGTATGAATCCTCTTCTAGATTTTCCCGGAGGAGTAATGGATATATCTTGGGATTGAGGAATCGGAGAGCCGAGTTCGAATTCCAGTCGAGTTCAATTATTACATTAACTTATGTGCTAATACCCTTGGGAATGGTATGAATCCTCTTCTAGATTTTCCCGGAGGAGTAATGGATAGCGGCTCGGATTGAGGAATCGGAGAGCCGAGTTCGAATTCCAGTCGATTCTATTACATTAACTTATGTGCTAATACCCTTGGGAATGGTATGAATCCTCTTCTAGATTTTCCCGGAGGAGTAATGGATAGCGGCTCGGATTGAGGAATCGGAGAGCCGAGTTCGAATTCCAGTCGAATCCATTACATTAACTTATGTGCTAATACCCTTGGGAATGGTATGAATCCTCTTCTAGATTTTCCCGGAGGAGTAATGGATAGCGGCTTGGATTGAGGAATCGGAGAGCCGAGTTCGAATTCCAGTCGAATCCATTACATTAACTTATGTGCTAATACCCTTGGGAAAGGTATGAATCCTCTTCTAGATTTTCCCGGAGGAGTAATGGATAGCGGCTCGGATTGAGGAATCGGAGAGCCGAGTTCGAATTCCAGTCGAATCCATTACATTAACTTATGTGCTAATACCCTTGGGAATGGTATGAATCCTCTTCTAGATTTTCCCGGAGGAGTAATGGATAGCGGCTCGGATTGAGGAATCGGAGAGCCGAGTTCGAATTCCAGTCGATTCCATTACATTCACTTACGTGCTAATACCCTTGGGAAAGGTATGAATCCTCTTCTAGATTTTCCCGGAGGAGTAATGGATAGCGGCTCGGATTGAGGAATCGGAGAGCCGAGTTCGAATTCCAGTCGATTCCATTACATTCACTTACGTGCTAATACCCTTGGGAATGGTATGAATCCTCTTCTAGATTTTCCCGGAGGAGTAATGGATAGCGGCTCGGATTGAGGAATCGGAGAGCCGAGTTCGAATTCCAGTCGATTCCATTACATCCTCTTCTTACGTGCTAATACCCTTGGGAAAGGTATGAATCCTCTTCTAGATTTTCCCGGAGGAGTAATGGATATGGCTCGGATTGAGAAATCGGAGAGCCGAGTTCGAATTCCAGTCGATTCTATTACATTAACTTATGTGCTAATACCCTTGGGAATGGTATGAATCCTCTTCTAGATTTTCCCGGAGGAGTAATGGATAGCGGCTCGGATTGAGGAATCGGAGAGCCGAGTTCGAATTCCAGTCGATTCTATTACATTAACTTATGTGCTAATACCCTTTGGGAATGGTATGAATCCTCTTCTAGATTTTCCCGGAGGAGTAATGGATAGCGGCTCGGATTGAGGAATCGGAGAGCCGAGTTCGAATTCAGTCGAATCCATTACATTCACTTACGTGCTAATACCCTTGGGAAAGGTATGAATCCTCTTCTAGATTTTCCCGGAGGAGTAATGGATAGCGGCTCGGATTGAGGAATCGGAGAGCCGAGTTCGAATTCCAGTCGATTCTATTACATTAACTTATGTGCTAATACTTCTAGATTTTGGGAAAGGTATGAATCCTCTTCTAGATTTTCCCGGAGGAGTAATGGATAGCGGCTCGGATTGAGGAATCGGAGAGCCGAGTTCGAATTCCAGTCGAATCCATTACATTCACTTACGTGCTAATACCCTTGGGAAAGGTATGAATCCTCTTCTAGATTTTCCCGGAGGAGTAATGGATAGCGGCTCGGATTGAGGAATCGGAGAGCCGAGTTCGAATTCCAGTCGATTCTATTACATTAACTTATGTGCTAATACCCTTGGGAATGGTATGAATCCTCTTCTAGATTTTCCCGGAGGAGTAATGGATAGCGGCTCGGATTGAGGAATCGGAGAGCCGAGTTCGAATTCCAGTCGAATCCATTACATTCACTTGCGTGCTAATACCTCTTGGGAAAGGTAATGAATCCTCTTCTAGATTTTCCCGGAGGAGTTCGAATGGATAGCGGCTCGTATGAATCCTCTTCTAGATTGAGGAATCGGATTGAGGAGAGCCGAGTTCGAATTCCAGTCGAATCCATTACATTCACTTACGTGCTAATACCCTTGGGAATGGTATGAATCCTCTTCTAGATTTTCCCGGAGGAGTAATGGATAGCGGCTCGGATTGAGGAATCGGAGAGCCGAGTTCGAATTCCAGTCGATTCTATTACATTAACTTATGTGCTAATACCCTTGGGAATGGTATGAATCCTCTTCTAGATTTTCCCGGAGGAGTAATGGATAGCGGCTCGGATTGTGGAATCGGAGATCTGAGTTCGAATTCCAGTCGAATCCATTACATTCACTTACGTGCTAATACCCTTGGGAAAGGTATGAATCCTCTTCTAGATTTTCCCGGAGGAGTAATGGATAGCGGCTCGGATTGAGGAATCGGAGAGCCGAGTTCGAATTCCAGTCGATTCTATTACATTAACTTACGTGCTAATACCCTTGGGAATGGTATGAATCCTCTTCTAGATTTTCCCGGAGGAGTAATGGATAGCGGCTCGATTGAGGAATCGGAGAGCCGAGTTCGAATTCCAGTCGATTCTATTACATTAACTTATGTGCTAATACCCTTGGGAATGGTATGAATCCTCTTCTAGATTTTCCCGGAGGAGTAATGGATAGCGGCTCGGATTGTGGAATCGGAGAGCCGAGTTCGAATTCCAGTCGAATCCATTACATTCACTTACGTGCTAATACCCTTGGGAAAGGTATGAATCCTCTTCTAGATTTTCCCGGAGGAGTAATGGATAGCGGCTCGGATTGAGGAATCGGAGAGCCGAGTTCGAATTCCAGTCGATTCTATTACATTAACTTATGTGCTAATACCCTTGGGAATGGTATGAATCCTCTTCTAGATTTTCCCGGAGGAGTAATGGATAGCGGCTCGGATTGAGGAATCGGAGAGCCGAGTTCGAATTCCAGTCGAATCCATTACATTCACTTACGTGCTAATACCCTTGGGAAAGGTATGAATCCTCTTCTAGATTTTCCCGGAGGAGTAATGGATAGCGGTCGGATTGAGGAATCGGAGAGCCGAGTTCGAATTCCAGTCGAATCCATTACATTCACTTACGTGCTAATACCCTTGGGAATGGTATGAATCCTCTTCTAGATTTTCCCGGAGGAGTAATGGATAGCGGCTCGGATTGAGGAATCGGAGAGCCGAGTTCGAATTCCAGTCGATTCTATTACATTAACTTACGTGCTAATACCCTTGGGAATGGTATGAATCCTCTTCTAGATTTTCCGGAGGAGTAATGGATAGCGGCTCGGATTGAGGAATCGGAGAGCCGAGTTCGAATTCCAGTCGATTCCATTACATTAACTTATGTGCTAATACCCTTTGGGAATGGTATGAATCCTCTTCTAGATTTTCACGGAGGAGTAATGGATAGCGGCTAGGATTGAGGAATCGGAGAGCCGAGTTCGAATTCCAGTCGAATCCATTACATTCACTTACGTGCTAATACCCTTGGGAATGGTATGAATACTCTTCTAGATTTTCACGGAGGAGTAATGGATAGCAGCTCGGATTGAGGTATCGGAGAGCCGAGTTCGAATTCCAGTCGAATCTATTACATTAACTTACGTGCTAATACCCTTGGGAAAGGTATGAATCCTCTTCTAGATTTTCCCGGAGGAGTAATGGATAGCGGCTCGGATTGAGGAATCGGAGAGCCGAGTTCGAATTCCAGTCGATTCAATTACATTAACTTACGTGCTAATACCCTTGGGAATGGTATGAATCCTCTTCTAGATTTTCCCGGAGGAGTAATGGATAGCGGCTCGGATTGAGGAATCGGAGAGCCGAGTTCGAATTCCAGTCGAATCCATTACATTCACTTACGTGCTAATACCCTTGGGAATGGTATGAATCCTCTTCTAGATTTTCCCGGAGGAGTAATGGATAGCGGCTCGGATTGAGGAATCGGAGAGCCGAGTTCGAATTCCAGTCGATTCTATTACATTAACTTATGTGCTAATACCCTTGGGAATGGTATGAATCCTCTTCTAGATTTTCCCGGAGGAGTAATGGATAGCGGCTTGGATTGAGGAATCGGAGAGCCGAGTTCGAATTCAGTCGAATCCATTACATTAACTTACGTGCTAATACCCTTGGGAATGGTATGAATCCTCTTCTAGATTTTCCCGGAGGAGTAATGGATAGCGGCTCGGATTGAGGAATCGGAGAGCCGAGTTCGAATTCCAGTCGATTCTATTACATTAGCTTATGTGCTAATACCCTTGGGAATGGTATGAATCCTCTTCTAGATTTTCCGGAGGAGTAATGGATAGCGGCTCGGATTGAGGAATCGGAGAGCCGAGTTCGAATTCAGTCGAATCCATTACATTCACTTACGTGCTAATACCCTTGGGAAAGGTATGAATCCTCTTCTAGATTTTCCCGGAGGAGTAATGGATAGCGGCTCGGATTGAGGAATCGGAGAGCCGAGTTCGAATTCAGTCGATTCCATTACATTAACTTACGTGCTAATACCCTTGGGAATGGTATGAATCCTCTTCTAGATTTTCCCGGAGGGAGGAGTAGAGCCGGATAGTCGATTCTATTACATTAACTTATGATTGAGGAATCGAGAGCTCGAGTTCGAATGCCAGTTCGAATTCGAATCCATTACATTAACTTACGTGCTAATACCCTTGGGAATGGTATGAATCCTCTTCTAGATTTTCCCGGAGGAGTAATGGATAGAGGCTCGGATTGAGGAATCGGAGAGCCGAGTTCGAATTCCAGTCGAATCCATTACATTCATTTACGTGCTAATACCCTTGGGAAAGGTATGAATCCTCTTCTAGATTTTCCCGGAGGAGTAATGGATAGCGGCTCGGATTGAGGAATCGGAGAGCCGAGTTCGAATTCCAGTCGATTCTATTACATTAACTTATGTGCTAATACCCTTGGGAAAGGTATGAATCCTCTTCTAGATTTTCCCGGAGGAGTAATGGATAGCGGCTCGGATTGAGAAATCGGAGAGCCGAGTTCGAATCGAATCCATTTCCAGTCGAATACATTACATTATGAACTTACGTGCTATGGATACCTGGATTGGGAAAGGCCGAGTATGAATCCTCGAATCCATTAGATTTTCCCTAATACCCTTGGGAGGAGTAATGGATAGAGGCTCGGATTGAGGAATCGAGAGCCGAGTTCGAATTCAGTCGATTCTATTACATTAACTTACGTGCTAATACCTTTGGGAATGGTATGAATCCTCTTCTAGATTTTCCCGGAGGAGTAATGGATAGCGGCTCGGATTGAGGAATCGGAGAGCCGAGTTCGAATTCCAGTCGATTCTATTACATTAACTTATGTGCTAATACCCTTGGGAATGGTATGAATCCTCTTCTAGATTTTCCCGGAGGAGTAATGGATAGCGGCTCGGATTGAGGAATCGGAGAGCCGAGTTCGAATTCCAGTCGAATCCATTACATTCACTTACGTGCTAATACCCTTGGGAAAGGTATGAATCCTCTTCTAGATTTTCCAGGAGGAGTAATGGATAGCGGCTCGGATTGAGGAATCGGAGATTGAGTTCGAATTCCAGTCGAATCCATTACATTCACTTACGTGCTAATTTACCCTTGGGAAAGGTATGAATCCTCTTCTAGATTTTCCCGGACGAGTAATGGATAGAGGCTCCCGGATTGAGGAATCTGGAGAGCCGAGTTCGAATTCCAGTCGAATCCATTACATTCACTTACGTGCTAATACCCTTGGGAAAGGTATGAACTCTTCTAGATTTTCCCGGAGGAGTAATGGATAGAGGCTCGATTGAGGAATCGGAGAGCCGAGTTCGAATTCCAGTCGAATCCATTACATTCACTTACGTGTTAATACCCTTGGGAAAGGTATGAATCCTCTTCTAGATTTCCACGGAGGAGTAATGGATAGCGGCTCGGATTGAGGAATCGGTGAG
>CAHIKZ030000343.1:450000-455000 GCA_903632075.3 Acanthosepion pharaonis
GGAAATGATGGTGGCAGCGAAAGATGCCTTCTAAAAACTAAGTAAAATATTAAGAAAAGGGAAACTTTTCTCTAGAAACAGTGAAAAGATTACTTAATTATCTAATATTAGTGCTCCATTGACTGCTGGACAATCCTATAATAGAAATGAAAGAAAAGGCAACAGAAATGGGTTCTACAGAAGGATACTGAGAATACCAAGAACATGTGAGCAACGATGAAGTTTTATAGACAATAAAAACAAAAACGACAGTTCAAGTTGTAATTTCCAGGGAGCATAATGTAAAAAGGGAGATTGGCAAATTTGACACTCAAAGGATAGAAATGAAGTCAGGGTGGACAGAAGAAAGCTCTGCATAACTTACCTATCGAGCTTGCGTAAATGGTTGCCAGAACAGTGAATGATAGCGAAGAGACAGAATTTACAGTAAAAAAAAAAAAAATAAGGAGGCACATTGGAGTCATGAATATTAGCTGGATTTGATGAATCGGGGAGCCGGGTTCGAAATCCAGTCAAGTTCATTATAATTCGCCTACTTGCAAATATCCTTGGTAAAGGTATAAATCCTCTTCTCCTCCTCCCAGGATAGCCGAACAGACTAGGTTCTACAGATAAAATGAACACCGACCAGGTGGACAAGACGCTCTGTGAATGTAGGAAAATTTAACACACATCTGGGCATCAGTCAGACTTTCATATAAATATTTCTGATGACATTTACTCTTTGGTCATTTGAATTTATGAATTTTAACTGCAGTACTAGATTGACAGTTAGGTCTCATCATTTTATAGTTGAGATGTTTAGATGTAAGAGTAAGTTCTGTGTTATCCGTCTTTTTTCGCTCGCACTTGTCTTCTGGTTCGTTCTTTTCAATTTGGATATTAATTGCATTATCTTCCGTTCACTTAATTCTTGTTCTTTTAATGTTCTCTCTCTCTTTCTCTTTCTCTTTCTCTCTTTGTCTCTCTCTTTTTCTCTTGCTCTCTTTCTATTTCTCTCTCTCTCTCTTTGTCTATTTCTCTTTCCCTCTCTCTCTTTTTGTCTCTTGCTCCCTCTCTCTTTCTCTTTCTCTCTCTCTCTTTCTCTCTTTCTCTATCTCTCTCTTTGTCTCTTTCTCTTTCTCTCTCTCTTTCTCTCTATCTCACTTTCTCTTTCTCTTCCTCTCTTTCTATTTGCCTCTTTCTCTTTCCCTCTCTCTCTCTCTTTTTTCTCTTGCTCCTTCTCTCTTTCTCTTTCTCTCTCTTTCTCTCTTTCTCTATCTCTCTCTTTGTTTCTTTCTCTTTCTCTCTCTCTTTCTCTTTCTATTTCTCTCTCTTTCTCTTTGTCTCTTTCTCTTTCTCGCTCTCTTTCTCTCTCACTTTATCTCTCTCTTTCTCTCTCTCTCTTTCTCTTTCTCTTTGTCTCTTTCTCTTTCTCGCTCTCTTTCTCTCTCTCTTTCTCTTTCTCTCTATTTCTCTCTCTCTCTCTCTCTCTCTGTGTTAGGAAGTCAATTGAATAAGGAACAGAAGAAGAAAGAGAAATAGTGGAGAAAAATTTAGTAAGAAACTTCAACCGGAAAAAAATGTCACAAGTACTCTTGATACAGCACTAGGTGTCACTGACAAGTGATTGCTTTGGATCAAATATACTTTCGCCGTAGGATTCTTAGAAAGATATTGAAATAAATAGAATTCAAGTTTATTATTTGTCGAAAGAATGCAAAAAAGAATTTAATTCTTCCGAGTGGGATTCGAGTTTTCATTCAAAACAGACAAAGAAATACATCTTACTGCCGACCTTCACAAATGCCTACATTTCAAATAAAACGAATTTTCATAGAAAAAAAAATCATCTTTTATATGGCACATACGAAAACTTAATAAATAACAAGAAATATGAGAATATATATATATATATATATATATATATATATATATCCTACGATTTCCTATGTATGAGCAGGAAATTCCATCTCAGATTGTAAAGTTTCCTTTTCAGTTCCTGTTTGCTGTTTACAAAAATTTCTTAATCCTACTGGTACCACATTTCACCCAGCGCTTCATGCTGATAATTCCTATTCTTTCAGGTATTTACTGTCAAACCCCCTGATGAGCAGATGTAATCTCTACGAAAATCAAATCAATGTCTGATAAATGAACATTCAAATTTGTTACTATATAAAATTAGGACATCAGCCGATCACGCTACCTTGGTTTCACCCTTACAGTATCTTCACACGATTCGAATCTTAAAATTTTATTTTACTTCATTTTCTTTATTACGTGTATTGAGCACTTATATACTACTGTTTCTTAGTCTAATTCAACTCTGACAAATATATATATATATATATATTATAAATTAACTGATATAAAATATGGTTTCTTCGCTACACAGAAATTCCCATGTTTCAAAAAATGAAAGTAAAAACTTCAAATTTAATTATATAATTAGATTATGTAATTAGTTCTGTTTCATCTTCATGCGAATTTTGGAATAACTATTTTTAAATTTACTGAGTTTTAAACACACATACAATTCATAATTGTATGTTTCCAAGAGTTTTTATATATATATATATATATTTAAAGATATTTTTGTAGGTACAAAATTTAATGATCGAAATAAAAGTATAAAATTTAATATTACAAGACATATTAAAAAGTATTAAATAATAAAAAAAAACAAAACTCAACAACAGGATTTGGAAGCTCAACAGGTTTCGCTCCCGCTGAAGCTTTTCTCCGTGGGGGCCGAACGAACAGCAAACCCCAACCCCCTTGTTGTTGAGTTTTTGTTTTTTTTTTATTATTTAATACTTTTTAATATGTCTTGTAATATTAAATTTTATACTTTTATTTCTGATCATATATATATATATATATATATATATATATATATATATATATATATGTGTGTGTGTGTGTGTGTGTGTGTGTGTGTGTGTGTGTTGATTATCTTGACTTCGCTGAGCCAGATACTTTGGTTGAATGTCAGACATCCGCGTCTCAAACAAATCCTTTTTTCATAGTTCTTATCAGGCAAGAGTTCCCGTGGATATCCACATCGTCGATTCAAGGATCAGCTAAAAAAATCACCTTGCTGAGGACAGAACTCGATCTGGTCAATTGGGAGACGGAAGCTGCAGAATGAACCAATTGGAGAAGAGCAGTGCAAGGCAAAATAAAAGACATCCTTCGAAAAGACCAGAAGACAAATAGAAAAGATGGAGAGAGAGCAAAGAAAAGCCAGATTTCTCCATACCCTGAACATTCCCTCCAAACCTACAGTAGGTGAGGATGTGACTTCAGATACAATATGTTGACTCATTTCACACTGAAGAAAATCTCCATGAACACCCCAATACTTAGCAACGTGTTCCGCCAATTACGATCACATTTTAAATACATTTTGGATCGTTATATTTCGAAAAGACCAGAAGACAAATAGAAGAGACGAAAAGAGACCAAAGAAAAGCCAGAGTTCTCCATACACTGAACATTCTCTCCGAACCTACAGTAGGTGTGGACGTGACTTCAGATACAATATAGGACTCATTTCACACAGAAGGAAATCTCCATGAACAACCCAACACTTGGGAACGTGTTCCACTAATTACGACCACATTTTAAATACATTTTGGATCGTTATATTTCGAAAACACAAGAAGACAAATAGAAGAGTACCGAACTGTTATGTAATATCAGTCCTCCTCTATCGAAATGAATGCTGGTCAATCTCTGCATAGATAAAGAAGAGACATGAAGAAACAATTTATTATTGAGTACTAATTAATCACATTGTCGCTTCATCTCAAAATCAGCTTGCTGAGGACAGACATCGATGTGATCAATAGGGAGAGGGGAGATGCAGAATGAACCAATTTGAAATCACCAGAAGACAATTAGAAAAGAAGAAGGGAGAGAGCTTTCCATCTTCTGAACCCTCCTACTCTACCATGCGGTGACTTCAGATCCAACATTTCATACAGAAAGAAATGTCGACGAGCACCCCAGTACTCGGCAACGAATTCTGCCAATGACGATCAACACTGCGTGCCAAATTATTATCGAGATAATTTTTTTCTAATATTTCAAAAACCGTTCAATCAATTCACACAAAGTTTTCACACAATGTTGGCAACACTGACTTGCGCAAGCACTAGAATTTTCGTACTGATCTGCGCAATGTAAACAAACTGGCGCCATATTTGCTATCAGCACGGTGATTTGAGCGTGCCAAATTATTAGAAAAGTATAAGAATTTAGTGAAAAGATGGGCCGTAAAAGCAGTTTAAGTGATGTTGAGAAGAAAACTATTACCTCAGAACTCTCAAAAAGTAAATCTACCGTATAAATTTTTAAAATGATAGGGAAGTGTCATCAAACAGTGAAAAATTCACCGCCGACCCTACACAAGTACGCAAAAGGGCAGATAAAGGCAAGCCGAGGGTTATTTCACGTCGTCTCATGTCACGACTTAAACGAGTCGCCACGAATAACACTGGACTTACCAGTCAAGAGCTTTTCAGTCGTAAAAGTACTCGGTGTCTGTGTCTGAGGGAAATAGCAACAACAGTCAAATTTGTATCGAAGCCTCCGTTGACGAGAAATCATTCAAAATCGATTGAAATGGTCCGAGGACAATATGAAGATTGACTTCTCTAAAGTTTTGTTCCCAGACGAAACTCGAGCAACACTTGATGGGCCAGATAGATGGTGCAAAGGATGGGTAATGAACGGACAGAATCACCATCAGTGTTTGAGACGCCAACAAGGAGGTGGAGGCATAATGATCTGGGGTGGTATTATTGGAAACACATTGCTGGGTCCATGGAGAGTACCAGATGGTGTCAAAATGACAGCTGATGCATACATAGCGTTTATGCAGGAGCCTCTTGAACCGTGGATAAAAAGGCTAAGAGTTACCTACAGAAGGGCCATTGTTTTTATGCAAGATAATGCTCCCTCACACGCTGCTCACAAGACTACTGAATATTTGAAACAGTTAGGCTTCGATG
>CAHIKZ030000343.1:460000-477500 GCA_903632075.3 Acanthosepion pharaonis
GAGGAAAAGTATACTGAGAGGTGCCCAGCCCTGGGGAAAATCTGCCCGAGGCTGCGCCTTCTCATTGCACCAGAGAGAGGGATCGGTGCTCGCACCGAGGTCAGCGCAATCGACAGTTGCGGTGACTGCGGACAATTTTTGTTCCTAGCCCGGGTGTACGCGCTCGGGTCCCCACCTTAAAAATTGACCGTGCCAGAACTCATCTTAGTGGGGAGACAGAGTAAATACCTAGTAGAATCGTAATAAAACCTAATTATATGAACTTGTGGGACTCTCTTCCGGCTCCATGTTTTTCAGTCAACTTTAATCTCCAAAATTTTAAATGCAATGTCAATCGGTATCTACTCTCCTCCATATCACTATTCTTTTGTTCTCACTCCTTAGTAATGTTTCTTTTTTCTAATTCTTTCGCACTCAATAACCCTTTCTGCCTTAGTGGCTTTCCTGCCTGACTTTTTAAAAATCATTTCACCCCATGCAAGGCGAGAGTGCCTCTAGTACACAGGGAGTTACAAACAGTAAAGGTGCAAGTCTGGATATAGACGAGACTGAGGAAAGGATAAATGACGAACGTGGTTAAGAAAATAGAAGATTGTGATTGCCGTTGCATTAAAATTTTTGAAGATAGTAGTTTCCAAGGAAGCAAGTAAACGGAAGAGAGTCCCACAGGCAAGAAGTGCGATAAAAGAAACTGCTGAAGTAGAAGTGGCGGTTACATTTAACTAATACAACAGTAAAAGAATGAAATGAATAACAGCAGCACCAGACCAGATATGGCAACAGTATTCAATGCCTGGTCGAATGATAGATTTGTAAATGTACAAGATGGATTCTGACGAGAAAAAAACTTCTGGCACGGCACAGTGACCCAACTTTCCTTGCAGTAGATGCAGCTATTGATTCGATGTAGTCCTTTCCACTTCAAAGTCAGTTTAAAACTTAAGGCCAAGATGGCGTAGTGTGTTACTTTCCATCTAGCATCAGCCTTACAGATGGTGGGCAGAAATGTTTTTCTATGGTGGTTAAATTCGTTTTGTATGGTAGTGATCGGGAAAACATCTTGAAAACCGATTACACAGACCAGTGGTTCGCGAGAAAAAGCTGCTTAAGTGAAACTTACATCTCACCAGCTAAATACATAGAGAATGGGGGGGCGTCAGTTGCGACAATGTGCGTATGATGGGTATTAAGAGTTACGAAAGGCAGGAAAGAGTGGAGAGCCATGATCGCCGGTGTCCTGAAAGGACACGGCATACAGAAGAAGAAATATGACCTTGAGTAAGTTAATGGCGGAACAACGTTTAGGATAAATAAGAAAAAGACAAAATTTATTAGGAGTTACAAAGAACAGGAAATTGTGGAGAGCCATGATCGCCTATGTCCTTATGGGACACCGCACATAGAAGACGAATAATGAACATGAGTAAACGGATGGCAGAACAAGGTTTAGGAGAAATAACAAAAAGAGAAAATTTATTAAGTGCTACGAAAGGCAGGGAATAGTGGAGAGCCATGTTCGCCGACGTCCTGAATGGACACGGCATATAGAAGAAGAAAAATGAGATTGAGTAAATGAATATCGGAACAAGGTTTAAGAGAAATAACAAAAAGACAAAATTTATTAAGAGCTACAAAGATCAGGAAATTGTGGAGAGTCATGAACGTATCTGTCCTGAAGCGACACGTCACATAGAGGTTTCCATATTTATCAATAACACTGTATATGCCAAAAATTCTGATGGAAATATATCTGCTCGTTTTTTTTTTTTATTTCTAAATCATCTTGCCATTCATCTTTTATAATCCTTATTTGGATCGTGATTATTGGTTTGTGAATCACACGTGTTAATGAGATGCATTGGTAGTAGCTGTAGCGAAGGTTACTGACAACTAAAGCAGATACGGAGACATGCTGACAATTTCATGCGTCACGACCCGACTCTTATTATTAATATCCACTTTATCTATTACTTACTTTTTCCATTAAGACGAAAAGGACTTCCATTTGGTTGTTAACTGGGGCAAGAAATGGCTGGTTACCTTCATTGCCTCAAAAACAAAACTGCTCTTTATTATCCACCACAGAGAACCCACGCTGCCTCCCATTAGAATGTCTGATGCTCAACTACACGAGAGCACCTTTTTGAGGCTGCTTGGTCTCACACTGTTCGCTGATCTGAGATGGAACAATTAAATTGAATCAATTGCTTCATCCACCGCAAGGAAAGTTGGTTCTCTATGTCGCGTCAGTTTTCTCGTCCGAGTCCATCCTTCAAATCTATAAATCAACCATTCGCCCTTGCATGGAATATTGCTGTCATATATGGTCTGGTGCCCCCGCTGTTCGTCTTAAGGTCCTCGACAAAATCCAGAGACGGATATGCAATGTGATTGGTCCTGATCTGGCATCTCGTCAGCAGTCGCTCTCTTACGGACGTGTCGTAGCCTCCCTCAGTCTTTTCCACAAATATTTTCACGGTAACTGCACCGACAAGCTACTTTCGTTAGTTCCCAGCCTGCATGAATTTAAACGTGCTACTAGGTCGGCATCTCAGTCCCATCCTTTCACTGTCGAAACGGTTAAATGTAGCCGTCTCTTCTACTCCAATAGCTTCATGTCTCGCACTTCCCGTCTGTGGAACTGCTTTCCTCTTACTTGCTTCCCTTGTAGCTATAATCCCTAACTATTCAAATGCAATGTCAATTGCCATCTCCAGATGCCTTCATATACCCGTCCTTCTCTTCAATCTTTTCTTTTTCACGTCTTTTTACTCTTGCCCCCACATTCTGCAACTCCTTGCGTGCTAGTGGCACTCCCGCCTTACGTGGGGTGTAAAGTTTAAAAAAAAAGTCGCAAGATGTTGGTGCGAGAGAAAGACAATGACGAAATTTTAGTGAAAGGAAAAATAAAAGAACAAGTTCAAGAAAGGCAAATGACTGCGACTGACGTTGCATTTAAATATTTTGGATATTGGCACCGAAGCAGAGAAGCGGAAGGGAGTTCTACAGGCAAGAAGTGCCAGAAATGATTAGAAATACGGTTGCATTAAATGATGAGACCTAGCTGCCAATTTAGCTTCATTTCATGCGATCGAGGAACCAAGGTGAATATCTTGCCGAATCCTGAAGAAAAAGCTTAATTAGCAATCGTTATAAAACTGATCCAGGATAATAAAACTGCCTGAAAGCAGAAAAAGTGTAGTATCTGTTTCAGCGGCCGATAGGCGTCCCACGGCTCTAGCCATCGGCAGCAGTACCAGCCAGTCATCCTCGCCAGCGTCAATGAAATGGAATAAACTGTCCTTTTAAGAACAACAATCTTTTTTCTTCTTTTTTTAGCGACGAAAAACTGTCCTTTTCAGGACAACGCACGTTGAAAATAAATTCTAGTAAAATGAATTCTGGTTGTCTATATTTCTAAGATGAGGTATTACAATTATTTACACTATTTCCATTGTTCGAACTGTTGTCCTCATCTTTGTTGCCATATTCACGACGTTTAGACCGTTGGACGCTCCGGCCTTCTTCTATATCTGTCTATATTTCTGAGATGAAGTATTGTAATTATTTACACTATTTACAATGTTCGGACTGTTGTCCTCATCTTCGCTGCCATATTCACGACGTTTAGACCGTTGTACGCTCCGGCCTTCTTCATGTAACCCCAAAAACATATGACCCAGTGGATAAGAGCGTTGATTGAATCCAACGACTTGACACAAAAAGTTGTGATTTCAATACCTTCCTACAGTAGAGGCGGACAAAAAAAATCTTAGAGTTAAGTAAAAGGGAGATAATTGAGCCATCTTGAAAAGGCATGGCACATGGAACTAGAACAATGATAATTTTGTTCGAAATTCCAGTCACCTGAAGAAGACCGGAGAGTACAAATATCGTAAATATGGCAATGAAGATAAGGACAACAATCCGAACCATGTAATTAGTGTAAAAGTATTCTGGTTGATAACATAATCATTCTAATCTGATCTGTCAAGTATGAATATATTTTCTATATGCCATGTCCGTCGGTAATCATTGAACATACAGGGTTCCATAAAGTTTATGTGAACTTAAAAATGCATAATTTTATTTGTATTTGCGATAGAAATAATCTGTAAAAAATGTTATAAAGTTTAATGTACCTAGTTTTAAGTATAGCTAAAATAACTAATGTGATTTCAGGCATTACTGTAAATCAGTTGGCAAATATTTTCCGTGAACTGCAAAATCCTATTACCCTTTGTATTGCTAATGATGGAGGACATGTGGAAACTTAAATAAAATTTCAATAAAACCTTAAAAAATATAGATTTACTTCTTTCTAATCCTTTTTACATATTATTTCTATCGCAAATACAATTAAAGTTATAAATTTATTAAAGTGCACACGAACTTTATGGACAGCCTGTAGAATAGGTTGTGGCAAATGTAGATCCTCCCAACATTTCAAGTTTCTACGAAGCCAAAAGCAGTAACCGGAAACTTCAGTCTTTTTTAAATAGATCAACTATTATATGGATGTCATGCAGGACACCTCGGCGTGGTTTAATGGTTAGCAAGCTTGTCTTGCTAGATCAGTTACGACTGAAAAATGAGTTTTATCCTCACTAGGTGTCCATACTTTCGGTCTTGTGCCACATCTCGGCTACGCTTGGAAAATAACCATATCTCATACATGGCGCCAACCTAGATACAAATTACACTGATCAACAAAAAAAAATTGAAATTGTGTTGTGACACCAAACATCTTGTTTTTAGCTAATTTGAGAGCGCTGAATCTGAAAATGGCCTTACTTTTTCTTGGCTAGTTACTGTCTATGCTGTATAGAAACGCTTCATTTTGGGGAAAAAAAAACGTGTTTTTCATTTGTTTTCTGTATATATGATATTGACCGATAGCAATAATTCTCAAAATAATATCGGAGAAACTTCTCAATTCATATTTAAACTAACAAATATTTATTTGTTTACTGAGAAATACTATTTTTGCAATAAGAATCAGGCCTTAAGTCTTTAAAAATAACCCGATTGAATATACCAAGTTCAACAAGTATTTTCATCAAATTATTTAAGGAACTAACAGCAGATATAAAACTTTCGTGAACATCAGAACTACGGTAAAAATTTTCGCTTTCTTGATTGACAATCACGTTCAATTTTATTCAATTCCTTTTTGATATTCTAGCAGTATCATGCACAATGGAATAGCTGCATTCAATTGGGATGTCTTTAGTTGGATTTTTCTTTCTAACTGTGAAAACAAAATGCTCTTAATGTGCTAAGTTTCCTTCCGTAGTGAAGGGATAAAATTGGCGGGATATATTTATGAATATTAAACAGAAGATTTTAGGGTTTCATTTTTTTTTTATATCACCTTAATTATCAGGTTTACTTAAGTGTATTACTGATAAGGTTTATGAGTTTATTTTAATTTTGATGATAATCAACACCACCGAATTAGCTAAAAAAATGCGTTTTGTTTTTTGGCACCAAAAATCGTGTTGAGCGACTATATATATATATATATATATATATATATATATATATATATATATATATATATATATATATATATATATATATATATATATATATATATATATGTGTGTGTGTGTGTGTGTGTGTGTGTGTGTGTGAAAATATATAGAAAATAGGAAATTAAAACACGTAAATTTCTGAAGTTATTCAAAAAAATTTCGCTTGAAGATGGAACAGACCTTTCTTTAACTCAATTTAATTCAAATAATAATAACCAACGCCTTTATCCACTGTGCCATGTGTCAAGGACACATGGCACAGTGGATAAAGGCGTTGGTTAGATCCAGTGACAGACCCAAAGAAGGTGAGTTCAATTCCTAGTTAAGGCAGTGGAGAACTTTCAGAGGGAAAATTAGCAGGAGATTACTTATAACTGACATCCATCAAACATGGCACGTGGAATTAGAACAGTCTACCCCAGCGATCGAAATAAAGGGTTCAGTTCGAAATTCCACCTGAATATGGCGACAAAGATGAGGACAAATAATCCGACTAATGTAAATACTATATGTATTAGCGAATAAAGCCTGAGGGTATTGGCAAAGATCCTTCTTTTTTGAACATTGTGAACTGGCGCTACACCTTCATAAACAAGAACTGTACCAAATAACAGAAACCACATCAACGAAAATAGACTGCAGTGTAATTAGAAGAGAAAAAAAAGAACATAATCGTGGTGTTGACATACCACATCAAATACATGGTTAAGAAGGAAAGCCTATCAGTAATGGAAAGATGTGTAACAGAGACTGGACATGAAAAAACTATTTTGCTAAATCATTGTTTTAAGATATTATAAATCTCAACCGAGCGCAATACTGGTTGCTCGGTCAATGTTTCCTTATAGAGAAACGGCTAATATTAGCATTACCATTAGAGATGAGGAGAACAGATACTACACTTTGATCCCATTGGCCGAGGATTGAAGAAAAGCGTAACTCAAGTAGCATTGCCTTCTTGGTCAATGAATGTCGAATGTTTCCTTATGAGGAGACCGCTAATATTACCATTACAATTAGAGATGAGGAGAACAGATTCTACACTTTGATCCCATCCCGATGTCTAGGGAGTGAAGAAAAGCGTAACTCAAGTAGCATTGGCTGCTCGGTCAATGAATGCCGAATGTTTCCTTATAAGGGAACGGCTAATATTACCATTACCATTAGAGATGAGGAGAACAGATACTACACTTTGATTCCAGCCTGATGTCCAGGGAGTGAAGAAAAGCGTAACTCAATTAACATTGGCTGCTCGGTCAATAAATGTTGAATGTTTCCTTATAAGGAAACGGCTAATATTACCATTACCATTGGAGATGAGGAGAACAGATATTACACTTTGATCCCAGCCCGATGTCCAGGGAGTGAAGAAAAGCGTAACTCAATTAGCATTGGCTGCTCGGTCAATGAATGTCCAATGTTTCCTTATCTGGGAATGGCTAATATTATTGTTAGCACCATTTTTAATATATTTAAGTCTAAAATTAGTAATATGCATTATGAACGAGAAGTAAATATTAACATTCTTCCGGTAACTTGTCTCACCATATTTGGAACGATATGACGGAAGCTCTATAATTCAAACTAGCTCATGCGTGACAAATTGCAAAGCAAACACAGCATTTCTTTGACAAATTATTCGCTAAGATACTGCGCCCATTTACGTCTGGTTTGATGCCGTCTATATCAAAGACTGACGTTTTGACAGTTCCATCTCTGTTGTCTGCTTGCAAAGGTCTTTGGCATCTCTAGTAAGCAGGTTTTGATATTCGCAATCGTTTTATGTGTTATTAATCACATTTCGTCTGCTTTGCTGCTGTCGGTGTCAAATCCGGACACTTTTATTTATACTGTCACCATAGTGCATGTCTTCTTCATCTCCAGTCAGTTGCCTTTGAACGATGCGTGCAAGCCCTGCGCTCTCTAAGTCTAGCGACGAATTGATTAATTATATATTCACATAGGACGACACCGGAGACGATATCTTGAAATGTCTATGAAATATTTAATATGCCTATATCCATCTATATATATATATATATATATATATATATATATATATATATATATATATATATATATATATATATAGGCATATTAAATAAATAAAAACAAATGAAATCTACAGAAAAAACTTCATTTCTCCATGAAGACATTCATTTCTGTAGTTCACGAGCAAGCAGAAATTATTTTCTCCTGATGATGGCCATGTTGGCCGAAACTAATCGAGGAATCTAAATGAAATACTAATAAAACGAAGGAATATTAATATACAACCTAGTGTGTCTGAAGATTTTAATTTTCTAATAATTTTTTTATATTTATTATTATTCAATATATATATATATATATATATATATATATATATATATATAATTATTATTTAAAAAAAAAATTATAAGTATGTTATAAAATCACTACAAAAAATAGCCATTTTTTTTCAACACACTCTGTGTCTTATCAAGTGATGATGTTGAAGATAATATAAATGGTTTAAAAGTTTCAGATTATATCTGCTCTACTTTGTATTGAGCACTCTTTTAATAATAGTAATTGTTGGTTACTGGAATTCATTCCGTATATACCAATTATATACTTGGGTATATATATATATATATATATATATATATATATATATATATATATATATATATAAATGAATATATCTCACATGGAGTGATGATGTTAATAATAGCAAAAAATATAACCTAAAAAGGGAAAGTTCATAATTTACATTCAAACTTAATCTGGATCAAAGTATTTCAACAGATATAAATAATTCCAATTATATCGGCCAGTCTCTACCCAGCACCTGAAGATTGCGTCATGCATGAAATTCTGAGTCTTGCTACAGTTGAGGTACAATATATATATATATATATATATATATATATATATATATATATATATATCCTTAATGAATTTGTTATCAACAATAAGAAGTAGATCAGGATTAAGTCGAGAGGATTAAAATGAAAGTAAATAGACAGACATAATATGTCCAGACGTGATATGTCCAGACAATTTAACCAAACATGCTTGAGTAAAGATATACATATGTTAACCGTTGCCGGCAAACCCAATAGCCGTTAAGATAATACATTAGACATTACTATTAAGGATCCACCATTGACCAGCATATATAAATAGTCGATCCAAAACACAATACACAAAATTTGAAGATTACATTCAAGCATGAAACAGACAGTCGCCGTTTAGTGTGAACCACTGCGTATACTTTTATACAACTGTAGTTATATATATATATATATATATATATATATATATATATATATATATATATATATATATATATACAATATACTTGTTTATACAGACTTACGAAAATATATATATATATATATATATATGTGTTTTTGTGTGTGTGTGTGTGTGTGTGTGTGTGTAATTTATATTTAATGAAACTCAAGACCCCATATGAATGGTCATTTCACCTCCTAAGGAAAAATTTCTTACCGAGGCTTTTCAACACAAAATACTTTTTCGTGTTGAAAAGCCTAAGCAATATGGCGTATAGAGTTTCATTACATGTAAAGTATCTATATATGCTCTATAAAACATATACTCTCTTTGTGGATCAGTTTTAATATTTTTTTATTAGGATTCACTTGTATTTTATACCTGCGGATATTTATATATATATATATATATATATATATATATATATATATATATATATATATTATAATTTTATATATAGACAAAACCGTTTTTACTCACAAAAGAAACAACTTCGTTTCAGTGCATTTTTCAACTCCACTTCGACTGGTGAGAATCGAAAATCAGTCGAAGTGCTGTTGAAATGTACTGAAACGAAGTAGTATCTTTGTAGTGAGTAAAATGGTTGGGTCTATATGATAAAATTGTAATAAATAATTATTGGTCTACTATCAGTATCGAGCCTTCTATTGGATTAATGCTGTGAACGTTGAAATTTATATATTATTTTCGTTCTCATCGCATTGGATATATATATATATATATATATATATATATAGCAAATTGAGGATGAAATGGAACTAATGTCTTTAATTTAATCACAAAATTAAATTCGTGGCTTTTAGCTTCCATTTTTGAAACATGGTTAGAACTGTTTAGCGAAATATATATATATATATATATATATATATTCTTACATTTCAACATTCTGTGGTGGGGAAATAAAACCTACAAGACTCATATGAATGACGGACCTTATTATTTCAGGTTTTTAAAATACATAAAATATATGAACATATTTATGGCAATACCTTCTACTATTTTCCATTCTTCATTGTTTCTCAGTCAATCTTTCACATTACCTGCAAGGCGGCTTTGAAAATATTTCAGCTCAACACTTTTGCTAAAATCTCAATATAACAGACTTTTGCATCTCGGGAATCCTTCGTTTGGCCTAAACCATTTCATACATTGGCATATCTGACTTATTCAACACACACACGCACACACACATACAGATATGTAAAAGGTATCGTAAGATTTGCAATCATAACGAAGGCAAAGTACGCATTTACAATGTTCTCGCTCTCGTCAGTTGTTTATAGTATTACCTGGAGAAGAAGTGTGTAAAGAGCATAGATAGATAGATAGATAGATAGATAGATAGATGATAGATAGATAGAATGAAAAATAATGAGATAGATAGATAGATAGATATGAACAGATAATGAATAGATAGATAGATAGATAGATAGATAGATAGATAGATAGATGATAATGAACAGACTGAGATAGATAGATAGATAGATAGATATGAACAGACTGATAGATAGATAGATATGATAGATAGATAGATAGATAGATAGAATGAAAAGACTGAGATAGATAGATAGATAGATAGATATGAACAGACATAGATAGATAGATAGATAGATAGATAGATAGATAGATAGATAGATAGATATGAAAAAACTGAAATCGATAAATAGCTCATTAGATACTTCATGAACAGAGTAAGATAGATAGATAGCGAAAGTCTGATATACAAATAGAAATATTACGCATTTACTGAGTAGAGAAATGAGAAAGAAAGAAAGAAAGAGAGAAAGAAAGAAAGAAAAAGATTGACGCGATGATGCAACATTGCAAAGCCACATTGAAGCAAAGAAAAAATCTAACGGCAAACTGCAAAGAAAGAAAGAAAGAACGAAACAAAGAAAGAAAGAAAGAAAGAAAGGAAATACACCTAAAATAACGAACAAGAAACGACCGAGGACTAGTCAAACATGGAAACGGAATGGCTCAAAAAATAAACATCCAAAATCAGACGCTAAAAAGAGAAAGAAATGCGAAATAAAAGAGAGAAAGAAATGGAAAATAAAAGAGAGAAAGAAACGGGAAATAAAAGAGAGAATGATATGGGAAATAAAAGAGAGAAAGAAAGGGGAATAAAAGAGAGAATGATATGGGAAATAAAAGAGAGAAAGAAAGGGGAATAAAAGAGAGAATGATATGGGAAATAAAAGAGAGAAAGAAAGGGGAATAAAAGAGAGAAAGAAACGGGGAAAAAAGAGAGAAAGAAACGGGAAATAAAAGAGAGAATGATATGGGAAATAAGAGAGAAACAAATGGGAAATAAAAGAGAGAAAGAAACGGGAAATAAAACAGAGAATGATATGGGAAATAAGAGAGAAACAAATGGGAAATAAAAGAGAGAAAGAAACGGGAAATAAAACAGAGAATGATATGGGAAATAAAAGACAGTTAGAAATGAGAAATAAAAGACAGAAAGAGACTGGAAATAAAAGAGAAAAAGAAATGGGATATAAAAGAGAGAGAGAGAAATGAGAAATAAAAGAGAGAAAGAAACGGGAAATAAAGTGAGAAAGATATGGGAATTAAAAGTCAGAAAGATATGTGAAATAAAACAGAGAAAGAAACGGGAAATAAAAGATAGAAAGAAAGTAGAAATAAAAGAAGGAAAAAGTGGAAATAAAAGAGAGAATGAAATGGGAAATAAAAGACAGAGAGAAAGAAATGGGAAATAAAAGAGAGAGAAAATGAGAAATAAAAGAGAGAAAGAAACGGTAAATAAAGGGGAAAGAAATGAGAAAAAAGAGAAAGAAATGAGAAATAAAAGAGAGAAAGAAATGGGAAAAGAATTAGGGAAAGGAATGGGAAAAAAAGACAGAAACATATGGGAAATAAAGGGAGAAAGAAATGAGAAAATAAAAGAGAGAATGAAATGAGAAATAAAAGAGAGAAAGAAACGGGAAATAAAAAAGAGAAAGAAATGGGAAATAACAGAGAGAGAAAATGAGAAATAAAAGAGAGAATGTAACGGGAAACAAAAGAGAGAGAGAAAGAAATGGGGAATAAAAGAGAGAAAGAAATGGGAAATAAAAGAGAGAAAAATGAGAAATAAAAGAGAGAATGTAACGGGAAATAAAGGAGAGTGGGAAAGAAATGAGAAATAATAGAGAGAAAGAAACGTGAAATAAAAGAGAAAAAGAAACGGGAAATAAAATAGAGAATTATATGAGAAATAAAAGAGAGAAAGAAATGGGAAATAAAGGGAGGAAGAAATGGGAAATGAAAGTGAGAATGATATGGGAAATAACAGAGAGAATGAAATGAGAAATAAATAGAGAAAGAAAAGGGGAATAAAAGAGAGAATGATATGGGAAATAACAGAGAGAATGAAATGAGAAATAAAAGAGAGAAAGAAATGGGAAATAAAAAAGAGAAAGAAATGGGAAATAAAAGAGTGAAAAAATGCGAAATAAATGAGAGAATGAAACGGGAAATAAAAGAGAGAGATAAAGAAATGAGAAATAAAAGAGAAAGAAATGAGGAATAAAAGACAGAAACATATGGGAAAAAAGGGAGAAAGAAATGGGAAATAAAAGAGAGAAAGAAACGGGAAATAAAATAGAGAATTATATGAGAAAAAAAAAGAGAGCAAGAAATGGGAAATAAAGTGAGAAAGAAATGGGAAATAAAAGAGGGAAAGTAATGGGGAAAAAAAGAGAGAATGATATGGGAAATAACAGAGAGAATGAAATGAGAAATAAATGAGAGAATGAAACGGGAAATAAAAGAGAGAAAGAAATGGGAAATAAAAGAGAGAAAGAAATGGGAAAAAAAGTCAGAAAAAATGAGAAATAAAAGAGAGAAAGAAATGGGAAATAATAGAGAGAAAGAAATGGGAAATAAAAGAGAGAAAAAAACGCGAAATGAAAGAGGATAAGATATGGGAAATAAAAAAGAAGAAATAAATGGGAAATAAAAAAAAATGAAACGGGAAAGAAAAGAGAGAGTGAAGGAAATGGGAAATAAAAGCCAGAAACATATGGGAAATAAAGGGAGAAAGAAATGAGAAATAAAAGAGAGAAAGAGATGCGAAATAAAAGAGAGAATGGCATGGGAAATAAAAGAAAGAATGAAATGAGAAATAAAACAGAGAAAGAAACGGGAAATAAAAGAGAGAGAGAAGGAAATGGGAAATAAAAGAGAGAAAGAAACGGTAAATAAAAGAGAGAAAAAATGAGAAATAAAAGAGAGAAAGAAATGGGAAATAAAAGAGAGAAAGAAATGGGAAATAAATGAGAGAGAGAGAGAAAGAAATGGGAAATAAAAGACAGGAACATATGGGAAATAAAAGGAGAAAGAAATGGGAAATAAAAGAGGGAAAGTAATGGGAAACATATGGGAAATAAAGGGAGATAGAAATGGGAAATAAAAGAGGGAAAGAAATGAGAAATAAAAGAGAGAAAGAAATGGGAAATAAAAGAGAGAAAGAAACGTCAAATAAAAAAGAGAAATATATGGGAAATAAAAGAGAGAATGAAATGGGAAATAAAAGAGACAAAAAAATGGGAAAGAAAAGAGAGAAAGAATTGGGAAATAAAAGAGGGAAAGAAATTCGAAATAAAAGAGAGAAAGAAATGGGAAATTAAAGACAGAATGAAATGGGAAATAAAATAGAGAAAGAAATGAGAAATAAAAGAGAGAAAGCCCAATCAAAAAGAAAACGAGTTGAAAGCAAAGAAAGGAAGAAAAAATGAATGAAATGAAACTGTAAGTCTGAAAATTCAAAACCGAACAAAAATAAAAACTTTAACGAAATTGGAATCGTCACAAAACAGAAAATCAAATACAAGACAAGACCGAAATAAAAATGCATTTTGAATTAATCTGACTGCGATCTTTCAAAATTGGACTTGTATGAATGGTGTGTATAGAATTTTATTTAACCAGGCAGAAGAGGATTTAAAAGAAACAAAAAGTCGAAACATCAGTTGAAAATAAATTCTATAATTAATGCCAGAACGTGTTCTCATCAACACACACGCACTCAGAAGCACTTAAACATACAAGCATTATTAATACACAAAAACTAATACATACATGCATACATATATATATTGATTTCAGAAAATAAGATAACATCCGCGTTGATATATGCATGAAAACAAATGTTGAAATATCTTTTCTATCGCATAAAAAGGAGTGGGGTACTCAGGCGAGATATAAACATTCGCTTTTGAGATAAACGGGGTGTTGCGTTCAGCCTACGCTAAATGCAAAACATTTTATATCTTTCTCTCCTTTGTCTCTACGAATCTAATATATATATATATATATATATATATATATATATATATATATATATATATATATATATATATCAGGGTTTCGATACTTGGTGGTGGATGCGCACTGCTGATGAGTCCAATTATAGGACGAAACGGCCGTCCAGTGCTTCCTCTATTTTCCTGTTGAGGTTTCTATCAGACTCAATGAATCAATTAAATATAATTATCAAATCCTCCTACTTATTATTATCTGTCTTTATCTTTGCTTGAACCGGCTTCTAATGCTCCAGTCGGCGCGGCTGGTGAGAGAGTAGTCGTGGCTCCCGGGGGCACAGTCCTACGGTTACAGAGAACTCAGTAGAGTTCCGCCACGGAATAATGAGCGAGCAGCGCTGGTTGAGTCTGATTAGGAATCTCTTCGTTACCGAGGCCCATTTGGTACAGTTGGTATGTTGTTCGCTTAACAACCCAACTGTCAGGGTTTCGATACTTGGTGGTGGATGCACTGCTGATGAGTCCCAAATTTAGGACGAAACGGCCATCTAGTGCTTCCTCTATTTCCTGTTGAGGTTTCTATCAGAATCAATTAAATATATATGCTAGCTGATTTCATTTAGTTTCTTTTTATTTTGGTTTATGTTTTTCTGTTATTAAGTATCCCACATTTCTGTTTATTAAAGCTTTGTCAGACATCAAGATAGAAATGATAAAAAATATATATATATATATATATATATATATATATATATATATATATATATACATTTCATTTAATACAACAGACAAGGTGCTTTTATTTAGTTTTTTTATACAATTTCTCATGCGATCTAATATTTTTTTCTTTTCGGATGATAAATTATATAAAAAACTGTCCAAATGTTCTTTTTATCCGAGCGCTTTCGGCTATACATTTAGCCATTTTCAAGGATTAAATATTTTAACTGTTAAATAAGAAATAGTTTGTTGTATGTATGTTTTATAAAATGTTTTCATTTTTCAAAACATAGTCAAGATATTGTGTCCATGTTCATAGTTAATATTATTAAGTTTTGTTTTTATTAATATGGCTTCTGAAAAGAAAAAAATACTAAATCGCACGAGAAATTGTATACAAAACTAAATAAAAGCAACTTGTCTGTCGTGTTCAATGAAATGTGCATGAAAGAAGGATTGCTGTCTAAATACATACATATATATGTATATATATATATGTTTACCGTTTTTAATGAAATAATGAATTATATATATATGTAATATTTTTATATGTATATATATATATATATCTATAATTTATATTTATCAATATATATATTTTATATTTATACACACGCACACACACACACACACACACACACACATATATATATATATATATATATGATTAATAAACAATAATTCAAAATCATTTCATATGAGGAATAGCCTATTTCGGCTATTTTCTTTTATGTCGACATTTAAATGTCGACATAAATACAAATTCAAATTTACATAATATGGGGTTAACTTAACTTTTCTTGATTAATGTATTAGGTCTTTTGACAAGTTAACTGTTGGGCTTTCGTTAACTCTCTCTCTCTCTCTCTCTCTCTCTCTCTCTCTCTCTCTCTCTCTCTTTCAAACACACACATACAAATATATATATATATAAATTCTCACCATTTTATATTTTTAATTTCGCGCATGCGCGTTCTTTGTTTTTGATTTTGTAGACTGCAAAGTATAGTAGGGTCAGTTGGGCACCGTCTGTGAGAAAAACAGCATTATGACGCAATTCACTCTGCCAGAAATTTGGAAACGGCATGCTGTACTGATTGGCATTCGTGCCGGAAGATCCAATATGAACATTTCAGAATGTTTAGCAGAAAGCGTCGGATGAGTCTGATGGTGATTACGAAGATACGGAAGATCGGAAAAAATCCCTCTTATTGTTCTGACAAAAAAAGAACTACCGAGTTTGTTGGTGAGGGCCTCATATTCAATACAGAGGCCTACATCAAGTGCCTGGAGAAGATATTGCTGCCCTGGGTCAAGAGGATGGCTTCATGAAGACCCCATGTCTGGCAACAGGAAACTGCATCATGCCACAAAAGCAAGAAACCCCATTCATGCCTGTCAGACAGTTACTGGGAAAACATAACCACTTATATCTGGCTATCTATCTCCCCAGGCCACAATGTCCCTTGATTTTTATGTGTCGGGCTGAACGAGAGCCCAACGAAACTCCTTGTAACATCAAAGACAAACTGATAGCAAGGATTATGACAACATTCACCAACTTAATCTAGGATAAAGCTCAGAAGAGTTTCAGAAGATTCCGAAGTCATCTGGAGGCCGTAGTTGAAACCAATGGCGATGTTACTGAATAAATTTAATATTTCAAGATATTTTTGAGTAATTTGGTAATTGCTAAATATATCCGTTAAAATGAGATGTCAGTGTTATTTTCATTTTGGCGGCATTTAGACGACAATTCATCCATCGCACCCTCTCTATATATGTATATACTGGGTGTAACAGCAAAATAGTCCATTTGTTGGATTAAGCTTTGCACCGTGGTATCTTAGAAATGATTAAAGATATCTTACTGGAATTCTCCGAGGATTTTCTAACAGTATTGGTCTCTGCTTAGAGCAATAAAAATGTATAATTACTCTCCAAACTTACCAGAGAAATCGTGATGAAATAGATCATAAGCGAAAATGAGATGT
Organism: Acanthosepion pharaonis; assembly: GCA_903632075.3. Taxonomy (NCBI): domain Eukaryota; kingdom Metazoa; phylum Mollusca; class Cephalopoda; order Sepiida; family Sepiidae; genus Acanthosepion; species Acanthosepion pharaonis. Next base: position 476,804 of record CAHIKZ030000343.1, read on the forward strand.
TCCTCATTAATTAATCATGGCTAAGGATCGGAAGTTCGTGAAGGATTGAAATAAAGATTATATATATATATATATATATATAATTTTAGGATCAATTACTAACTTATTCATTATGATCTTCGTCCTCTCTAACCTTCTAACTTTCTATCTAGGAGTAACAAGGTGCCTCAAACCTTTCACGTCCGACATCACTGCTCTTTGAACTGTCATAGCTGAAAGTCTTCTTTTACGTGCTAAACGTCTTATGGATTGTTTTGTATCTTTTCTAATTGATCACTTTATCTGTAAGTTGAAACGATGAACCCTCAACATCATCACTTGATAAGACACCGGAGGTGTTGAAACACAATGGCTATTTTTGTAGTGATTTTGTAACATATTTATGTTATAATTTTTTTAAAATAAATAATTATATCTGCTCTACTCTGTATTGAGCACTCTTTTAAGAATAGTAATTGTTGGTTATTGGAATTCATTCGTATACACCTAATATATATACGTATATATATATATATATATATATATATATATATATATATATGAATAAAAATGACAATAGGAAAACTAGTAAGCTGACGCGTTTCGTCCAATGTGGACTTTATCAAAGCAAAATACGAATATACGTCAGCAATTACTAGTATATATATATATATATATATATATATATATATATATATATATATAATTATATATCGTA
>CAHIKZ030000343.1:480000-535000 GCA_903632075.3 Acanthosepion pharaonis
TTTGTTCCATTTTCAAGCGATGTCGAAAACTTTCGAAAAAAAATGATTTACTTTTTTAAGCTAAATAGTATTATGTAGTTTAAGTTGGAGGGGGAAAGTGATTACAAAATTTTAAAAGTGTGTTGCCTTTTTCGACGAATCACAATACATGTATAATTTAAGATGGTAAAGTAAATATAGGTTAGGTGTGGGTTTGTAATTTCTGATACTGGCTTCTTTATATGAGGACGTGTCATCCTGTCTGGTTTTTTTAAGAGTATACGTAAGATATACAATAAATTGGCATTTTTATTTATTTTTTATAAAATATATCGAAATTTTCTTAAAGGGGCTTCACATATCATTAAGTCATATTTTATATATTTATATTTATATTTATAAATATCAAAATACTATATTTCTTATATTTATTAGTATACTAGATACGGTACTGTTAAAATTAATATTTAAATTTTAAGAAATTAATTACACATATTTTTTTTTTTACTTTCTTATTTGTAATGTGAAATTTGTTTTATGATAAATTATTTTTTAAAGTAAACGATGCAATGTCTACAAAAAACCGTTATTTCTTTTCTTTGATTTCATAAATCTTTATTTTCAGAAAATTAATGATATATAACTTTTCATGTAGGTACAGAGGTCATTTAAATATCAACAAGTCCTCGTTTTGGGGTTTTTTCTTTTTAATAATTTCTATTTTATTGTGTGTGTTTTATTTGAAGCATAATGTTTAGTGTTGTTGAAGCCACCGCTAAAATCTTTTGTCAAGATTTACAAGTTCTACCTTTCGTTCAATTTCGCAAACCAATCGATGGAAATTCTTTGACAAAAAACACTATTTCGGGGTTTAATAATTACTTTAATTTAATTTTATAAAACTTCATGTCAAAGGATATTTTTAAGAATTTTTTCCCTTTTCAACAGCGAAGAATAAATTCTTAGTATTTCTTACTCGTGAGCATGCATCATACAATAGGCCATACTTTATTCTGGCGCCAAATTCCAACTTTTTGAAGCATTTGGCTTTCTGATTGGTTTATACTTCTTACAAATTCAGGGCGAAATGGAAACTGAATTCTTGTATATATAAAACTTAAAGAAAAGACACGCAAAAACTATATTGCATTTTTATTAAGTAAGTATTTGTTATTTTAATCATTAAACTGTTTTTTTTTTAAATAGTGGAAGTATTTAGTATGTTAAATATTAATTTTTTTAATTTTTCCAAAAAATTGAATGAAAATTTATTGCATTAAGCTACGCATGCTAGTAAAACGAACTTGACCTTGGATCCGCTTACTTCTTTGTACTTTTTGTTGTACGCCCTTAAATTTGTTTTGGCCGGTCAATGTATGGTTATTTTAGAGGATGTGAGGGACGGGCGGACGAATGGAAGTCACAGAAACAAAAAAAAAACAGGAATTTTGGTAGAGTTTATTTAATTGTTGTAATTTTTCTTACAGTTATTTGATACAAAAGCAAAGATTAGAAATTTAGTAGCTTAAAACAGAACAAAAACACAAATGTTAGATATGGTGTTCAAACTAAAGAACTCAGGTAAAATTTCTTGGCATTATTCCAAACCCCCAGATGTATGTTCTTTAAGAGAACAATCACCTGGTGCTGAAACTTTAATAACCTGCGGTATCCTAGAAAAACAAATGGTTATAAAATGTATATGTTAGATTAGTTAATGTTTTCTCAGTATCAAAATGTCTCATTTTTTTCCAAAATATCTCACTTTTTTTTGACACTTTCACTGCAAACAACTGTCTTTATCTAAGTAGGCCCCACTCCAGTCCCACTCTGTGTCGCACTCTCTTTTTATCTACCTACATTCCCTCTATCTGTCTGTCTTACCCTCCGTTCCTCTTTCTGTTTCAATCTATCTGTGACAGATAACATACAGAGGTACAGATGTTGTATTAATAGATAATAATAATATTAATAATAATAATAATAGATAATGATAATATATATATATATATATATATATATATATATATATATATATATATATATATATTTAAGTATGCAAGATTTATGGGATAAAGTGCTCAATATCAGAGATAGAGCGTATGTAAGTATAAAAGTGAACATTGAAGTCAACACTCAGAGGCAACAGGCTGTTTAATGCTAAACGCAATCATCAGGCCACAACACACACACACACACACACACATATATATATATATATATATATATATATATATATATATATATATATATATATATATATATATATTATAATAAAATGAAAGAACAATAAGATAAATAATCTGGTGTACTTATTATTTTTACAAAACTGTGCTCAATGTAAATTTACAGACCATAAATATTATAAATGAACTGATTTCATATATATATATATATATATATATATATATATATATATATATATATATATATATATATACATATATATATATATATACATACATATATATATATATACGAATTTAACTGATTTATATATATATATATATATATATATATATATATACAATTTCAGGGTTTGTGCCGACGAAATAAAATCCCGATTACCAAAATTATTGTTCTTAAAAGATTGCTCAATAGAAAGTAGAGCAAATATAATTTATTCAAAATTATAACATATGCATATTACAACAACACTACAAAAAATTGCCATTTTATTTCAACACTATGGCTATTTTTGTAGTGATATTATATCATGTACATGTTTTAATTTTGAATATATATATATATATATATATATATATAATTTCATGTTCTTTGCAAATGGTCTTCGGTAAGGTGTGAATCTACCACTCCTCCCCAACAATGAGTTAATTATATGACATGTATCAATAAATCGTAATCATAGCCACCCTCCAACCATCTTAGAACCTTAAAATTATTTATGGCGTTCAATAACCTACAAAGGGTTGATAAGCCGTTAAATACAAACCAATCAACCAAATAACACATAAGAAAATAAATTTCAGTCTACAGTAGTATTATTATTAGTAGTATGATTATTTCCCACCCCCTACAAATAACAAATTTAGACCCTTAAAATATCTTCTAATTTTAAATCATCTACAATGGGTTGATAAGCCGTAAAAACAAACCAATCAACCAAATGACAGATAAGACATTGAATTTCAGTCGACAGTGTTATTAGCTGCTCGGTGAATTATTTCCCACCTCCAACAAAAAAAATCTTACAATCTAAAAAAATTCTGGCTTGGAATAACCAGTAAAGGGTTGGCAAACAGTAAAAAAAAAACCGAATCAATCACAATTTCAAAAAATTAAAAAAAAACTAACTACTGCAATTTTGAGGAACCCATTAAACCACACATTCTGATAAAAATATGCAGAAGACATCAACCAATGAAGATATTTCCATGTGTAAACTATGCCAACACTTTCATCTGTTAAAGCAATTGAAGATATTTACATATGCAAACTATGTATTTCAAATAGAAATTATATTGATTGGTATCTAAGGTTTTTGGTCACTTTTAAAAAATCGATAGATATCGGCCATTTTGACACATTTGTAAACAAAATTTAATTCTCAGGTTTAAATTTCTTCCAAAAATAAAATATATTTTTCTGAAACTTTACTTGAAGAATATTAACTAATTCAACGTATAATTAATCTGATTTGAAAAAATATTATTTACTTTATGTTTAAAATAACAGATAAATTGATTTTTTTTTAAAACAAATGGTATCTTTTCAATTTTTGATTTGTAAATATGATTTTCACTTAATAATGATATCACCTAACCTTATTGAAGTAATGCAGAATTTTAAACGATTTATAATATTATAAATTATTATAATTAAAATTTAAAAAAAATGAAAACAGTTATTTAAAAAATTCATTATTCATCGTATTTTTTCTTAAAACAATAATAATAATAAAGCTTATTTATAAAAGCAATTAAAAGCTTTTCTAATTAAATAATGTCATAACTGGATTTTTTTCTTTTACCATTCAGAGCAGATTTTCCATAACTAGGTGTCCTGTTTTACAAAAAGAAAAACTGATGATTTAAATTATTCAGGGAGACTTTCTTTTAATTAATAAACAATTTTGAGATTAAAATTAAATTTCTCGACATTTCATGAAATTAAGTAAGTGGCGTGGAGGTAACATTTGTAAATAATATGTTTTACCAAGATTTTCTAAAAAAAAAATCAAAAATAATTTCATTAATTTGTGAATAAGTACTGGTAGTTTCATGAAAATTTGAGAATTTTATTTTTTTCGCAAGAATTTCTAATCCACTGTGTTTTTCACTTTAAAAAGAAAGGCGTTAAAACACTTATCGTAAATATTACGTCGCCCGCTGACGTAAAAAAAAAAAAATTTAACGAAAATTTCGAACGTGCTAGAAAGGATTAAAAAATTTAATAAAATAATAAAATAAATACTTTGTTCTTTCCTCTTAATAAATAACATATTGACGATAAAACTTTGCTTTAAGTTTGGAACCTTTCTTCATCATGCTATGCTGTTTTTTTTTTTGTTTTTTGTTTTTTTTCAGCGAAAAAGGGGAGGTACCTCCATTTAAGAGTCTCTTCACACTGTTTTCCTTATTTTGTTGCATTTCCTTCCCTCTTTTTGCTTTTAGTCCATTTGAATCGATAAAACTAAAGAAGGTTACTGAATAGAATAATCAAACAAAGGTTGGTAATGAACAATAATACTTAGGACAAGAACAACATATATAAGATTCGACAGCGGCGTGTAGAAGTGAGTCAAGTGATTTCCACAATGAATCTCCAACTACAGGATATCTACCAACCGCCCCACGCGGTCAGATGTGGCATAAGGCCGAATTTAATGTGGGGTATGCTAAGCCCGCAGGCTCGGTCAAAATGTTCCCGGTATAAAACGGGGTTGGGTAGCTGTTCCCCGCGACGAGACCCAGCACTTCGACATAGCCTCGTCTGAAGGTCCTCTCTGCCCGGAGGCAGAGAGTTTGACCAGCACAGCTGAAGACGAATCTCCAACTGCAAGATATCAACCAACCGCCCCACACGGTCAGATGTGGCACAAGGCCGAATTTAATTCTAGGGTGTCCGAGCCTGTAGGGTTGGCTAAAAATTCCCTGTAGACCCCGTGTAAAATTGGGTAGGGTAGCTGTTTACTGAGACGAGACTCTACCCTTCGACATAGTCTTGTCTGGTGATCCTCTGTGCCTGAAGGCAGACAGTTTAAGTATCAAACCTGGAGACGAATCTCCGACTACAGACCGACATACAGTATTTACTACCCTATTTATGTGAAAGCGGACAATGGGGTAACCCATTATCGTCTGTAGGTATGCTACAACAAAAAAACAATTATTAATCTGACGAATTCCTTTCGAAGGTCGAAACGCGTAACATTGAAGTTTTTCCTATTTGTCAATTAATTACTTCCTCACAATATATATATATATATATATATATATATATATATATATATATATATATGCTAATGCCCTTGGGAAAGGTTTGAATCCACTTCTTCTCCCCCCAGCTACTGGTAAATAGCAGGACAGACTGGGTTCTATAGCCTTGGATGGCAACTGTTCTAGGAAAAGGACAACTCTGATTTCAAAACCTGCGGAGGGTCGTTTGGGGACCTTGTGGCACTTAATGCACCAGGTCTCTGTATTCGGGCCTTCAAAAAGTGTGGATGGTCCTGCACGTAACCATCACCACTATAATCAAATCTCATGTGCTCATGTCGGGAACTGATCTACTTGACCCTCATACGTCGATTTCGACGGGAGAGTCGACTATGCTCCTGAAATATCAATTTCTCTGGGGACGAGGTGTGGGTTGGTAAACAGTGACTATTATAGCTATATAGCGAGACTCTTCGCAGATGCGAATTGAGTCACTGTCGGTCACTGGGCGTGTTTCTAAAAATAAATACGCTAAAAATCCACTTCCATACCTACCGTGCGCCGACGGCTTAATGGTTAGAATCTCCGACTGACACCAATTCAGTCGGGTTTCGATCCTAGCTAGAGGCAATCGGATGTCTAGCCACATTAATGAACTGCGAAACAGTCTGTCTGTGGATGACGTTATATATATATATATATATATATGTGTGTGTGTATTAATATATATTATGAAATGGACAAAGTTGAGCAATTATTTATACGTTCTTTTTAGAGATACAAATATTTAAGTAAATGCTCTGTTTATAATAAACAGTATTAAACAACCTCTACCGGCCTGAATGTTTGTAGAAATTTTCATAGAACATTTTCATAGACAGGAAAATATTTTTATCTATAAAAAAATGTATAAACATAAAAATTTCTTAAAATAAATGTCGGACTTTGTCCATTTCATAATGTGTGACATCATTTGTTTACATTTGGATACGCTATGAGATGATATGAATGTACGTGAGAGATTCATGGAAGATTGTAGTTTAAAGACAGTAAAATCGACCTTGCTAACCGAACACTCCTCTGTGCCCCAAACGGCGCGTCAGGCTATATGACGGTTCCGTATAGGATACAGGTTTGATACATCAGTTGACGCGATCCCAGGGCAGATCGAGACGCTGGTAGGGAAATCTGTTGCCCATATCGAATTTTAAATAAAACTTCATGCTCAACGCTTTCTTCCCGTTTCCAGTTCTTGCAAAAATTACAGTTAATGAATAAATTATAAGTATTTTAAAATGGGGAGTTAATTTTCAACTACTATATATATATATATATATGATGGATTCTCTCATCGAGTTCGATGTATGAGGTTCCAACGAATTATCTGCATGCCTATGACGGGCATGACTTTTGAGACTGGCTCGAGAATTGCACAAAAGACAACAAACAGTACAGGAGAATGTATTGTATCCAAGTGCAGCAGGAACAATGTTAGCTGTCTTATTTTTCTTTCGTGTTTGACGCAGTCGAGTGATGCTTACTTCATGATGGTGCATTATTCCTGAATGGCAGCCAGAACGATACTCTGATCTCTTCAGAGCTAGCTCTTCAAAGTTCTTAAATAGAATCTTGATTCAAGAAAGGCTGCTCTTCTGTTCATCTTTATAACTGATCCAAGGTCTATCAACATTTCTATGCCCACTATGGAGTACACTGTAAAAAAAGAACTTAACACACACATACACACACACACACACACACACAGATATATATATATATATATATATATATATATATATATATATATATATATATTGATATATATATGTATATATATATTTATATAGTTTATTTGTTTTTAAACATATATATATATATATATATATATATATATATACATACACACACACAAACATATACATATATATATATATATATATATATATATATATATATATATATATATATATATATATGGTTAAAAAACAACGTTATCCTACTTTCCATTTCCAGGATAGACCATTCCATAATCCTCCCACCACCTGTGTTACCTTATATCAATCTAAAACTATCGCTCAAAAACTTGTTTTAAAAAAAAAAGACATCTAATTCTTGTAACTAGTGATGTTACACTATTTACATTATTCGGACTACTGTCCTCATCTGTGTCGCCATATTTATGACAACGTTTCGGCCGTTGTACGCTCCGGCCTTCTTCAAATGGTTGGAAAGTCGAACTGTACCCTTTATTTCGCTTACTGGGGTAGACTGTTCTAGTTCCACGTGCCATATTTAATGGATGTCAGTTATCAGTTATCTCCTGTTAATTCCCCTCTCCAAGTCCTCTACTGACTTAAACGTATATTGAACTCACATTGTTTCGGTCCTGTCATTGGATCTAAGCAACGCCTTTATCCACTGTGCCATGTGTCCTTGAGGAAAACTGTGTATGAATTTCTGGGCATTATAAACCTAATGTCTTCAGCAACTATTTTTACCTGTGCTCATATTGCAATTTTGCTGTTACCAATACATGTTTTTACCAGAAATCATATTACAATTTTCGTTGTTATTATCGCTTTTCTCTGACACTCCTTATTACTAGTTCCCATATTGTATTCATTTCTATGCTTGGTCGGCTCAGGAGATTTTTGTGACCTAGAATATGTGCTGATTCCATAAGTTTACGAATTTTTCAATGGTCTTCTTTGTCTATGATCTCATCCTGATCCCACATATGCTAAACCCCTGTGAGCGAAATAAAGGGTTCAGTTCGACATTCCAACCAAATGAAGAAGACATAATACCTCATGTAAATAGCGTACATAATACCTCATCTCAGAAATATAAACAGATACGGAAGGGTCGAAACGTTGTAATAAATATGGCGACAAAGATGAGAACAATAGTCCGAATAATGTAAATAGCGTACATAATACCCCATCTCAGAAATATAAACAGATACTGAAAGGCCGAAACGTTGTAATAAATATGGTGTTAAAGATGAGGACAATAGTCCGAATAATGTAAATAGTGTACATAATACCTCATCTCTGAAATATAGACAGATACTAAAGAAAAAGTCATTTCTAATGTATTCTCTTAAGAAATTATTATTTTGAATATAATGTCTTTATATTTTCCTTTTATTTATTGGTCTCATTTTTTATTCGTCAGGCCGTAGATAATTCCCAATCTGAAGACAACAAACATGTGGATGTTGCTATTGCAGCCGTCATCACTACAAAAAATTATTGAGAAAAGAAAAAATATATATGTTTATTCAATTCAATAATATATATACATGTATTGTCAAATGACCGGATAAATTGTAGCGTCTTGTCGAACGTAATTTCAATGAAGAAATTAATTGAATAAACATATATATTTTTTCTTTTCTCAATAATTTTGTAGTTTTTAAACTTAATAGTGATTAAATTTGGATTTTAAAATTGCCAGTTTTTAATTTTAATATTAAATTTTATCATATAATTTTATAATTATTGGTTAGTATAAATTACTTTTAATATTACACGTATTTAAAGATCTGAATAGCTATTATAACATGATTTCGTTGTCAAGCTTTTGAATCTTTCTATACTTCGTTTTTTTTGATTGGTTATTCTAGCTTTTGTAACAATGTTTCCCCCTAGTGTAGGATCGTTAATTAATCTGAAACTTTTAAAACCATTTATTTTATTTTCAATATCATCACTTGATAAGACACAGAGTGTGTTGAAACAAAATGGCTATTTTTGTAGTGATTTTATAACATATTTATGTCATAATTTTTTTCTTATAAAAAATAATTATATCTGCTCTACTTTGTATTGAGCACTCTTTCAAGAATAGTAATTGTTGTTATTGGAATTAATTCCGTATATACCAATTATATACTTGGATATATATATACATATATATATATATATATATATATATACAGAGAGAGAGAGTGGAATTCGAACTCGGCTCACCGATTCCTCAAACCGAACTGCAATCCACTATTCCATCGTGCCTACATGCATTCTAATACCGAAGGTATGGAAACGTATGGATCCATCTCTCCCACCAGATATTGATAAATAGTAAAAGAGACTGGGTTCTATAGCCTTGGATGGCAAACATTCTAGGAGAAGAAACACACTAAATACAAAACCTGCGGAGAGTCGTCAAGACCCTTGTTGCATACAGTACACCAGTTCTCTGTATTCAGCTCTTCCACAAAGTGTGGTTGGCTCTATAGAAACCTTCATCACTAGAATCAAATGATATGTGTAGGTAGTCAGGCTGTTGGTTTAAAGGACAGAACTGCTTGACCCTCATACGTTGAAAACAACGATAGAGTCCAGTAGTGTGTGTGTGTGCGATTCCCAAGCGGTCAACCATTTAGTTACTGACGAGATTCGACGTTGCTTAACTTCGGTGATCATACGAGAACTGGTGTTTCAAGTAGATATGGCTGTAAGCTATACCGGTCCCACACCCAAAACTTATAGCAACTGATATTCTGAAGCGGTCACCCATCTAGCTACTGATCAGGATCAACGTTGCTTAACTTCGGTGACCTTTTGAGACACAGTGTTTCTACATCCAACCTTATAGCACATGGTATCCCCAAGAGATCTAGGTACTGACCAGGCTCGACGTTGCTTAACTTAGGTGATCTTACGAGAACCGATGTTGCAATGTGATGTAGTTGATCAAATGTTATACGTTTAGCTTTGATAAATAGAAATCTTAAACATTTCAATATTACTAAATTAGTAGAATTGTTAGAATTGTTAGAATTCTTGTATAGTTTCCATTTCCGTTAGCGATAAAAAAACTGTTGCTTATAAACGAGTCACTTTTAAAAAGAAATCGAAATCTCGTGTAAATTTATGTGTTGTACATATCTAAATAAGTCTTTCCTAGCCATCCCCACCGGCCACGTATGTACATTATGTTTCCAGGAGAAGAAGCCCTTTTTTTCACCTGGAGCACAAGACCTAAAGTAACTTTGAAGCCGTGCCTCTGCGAAAGTCGATATTTCCTGTCATTTCCATGTCAACTTCTCGCACAAGGTGGGTCCTGATTTGTTCTTCGAGACTTGGAAATATAGATTGATGTCTTTGTACTTTTGGTAGTACACACATACACACAGAAATATGTTTTCTTTTTTATACTAATGTTCACCGAAAACAACGCCCAAGTGCCACTCAAGGTAGATGTTTATTGTGCCTCGTTCTTGGAAAGTGCAAAAAATATAATTAACTTGGTTTAAAAAGATGAAAATTGTAGTTATTGTGTTTGGTTTGGTTTGTTTTACGGCATGTCAAACTCAATGGGTTATTTAATGCCGACAAAATTTTTATTGCAGGTAACTTTTTTTTCAAAAAATGTATCTCTGGTAATATTTTTTTTCTCCAAAAATATATAGCTAGTATTATCTTTTTTCCTAAAATATATTGTTGGTAATATTTTTTTTTTACAAAGTATTTCTGCTATTTTTACACTTTCATAGTGTTGTACCCCAGTTTGGGGGTTAACTCTTTGCCCATAGTTGAGACCCTAACAGGTGCTACCACCCCGGGGCAGGATGGAGCTGGGAACACTAGCAATTATGAGGTGGTTCCACGCTCCTCAAAACCTGCTGATCAGAGGCCTTGCTGTTGGACGTAATTTATCGTCTAACCCAGGACGTGTAGTGATTGGAAAATATCCTGTCAGGAGTCTGTTCCACAAAGCAACAGTTTTTAGGAAGAAGCTCTTTCAATGGCACTTCTTCCTTACTATTGGAATACAAAGAGAATGGGTATGATACCATTCATACGTCCATTGAATACTGTTGCCATATTTGGTCTGGTTCCCCTACCATTCATCTTGAGGTTCTTGACAAAATCCAAAGAAGGATCTGCAATGTAATCGATGCAACTTCTGACACTTTCTCACCGACGTACTGTGGCTTTACTCTGTCTTTTCTATAAATATTTTCGTGGCAACTGCTCTGACCAGCTTTTTTCCCAGTGCCCTCGACTACATGAATTTAAACGTTCTACTAGATTGGCACCTAGGTCCCAATATTTTACTGTTGAAATAGTTAAATGTAACCACCACTTCTACTCCAAGGGTTTCTTTTCTCGCACTTGTCACATGTGGAACTCCGTTCCGTTTACTTGCTTCCCTGATAAATATACTTGGAAAGAAACTGCCTAAATTAAATTATTGAAATACGAAGGGTTGATGATAATTCCATATTACCTTGAGGGCATCTGTGCATGAATTTTTGGGAGTTATAAATCTAATGCCTGAGCAACCGTTTTTTTACCAGAGCTTATATTACAATTTTTGTTGCTATTCATTGCTTTTCACTAGCATTCCTTATTACTGGTTCCCATATTGTATTCATTTCTACGCTTGGTCGGCTCAGGAGATTTTTGTAGCCTAGCATACGTGCTGATTCCTTAAGTTTTCGTATTTTCCAGTGATACTCTATTATTTCAACCTCATCCCACTGGGTGCAGTGATCACTCTTTCCCTTTATATATGATCAGCAATGCCTGACTTTTCTATTTCTCCTTGTCTTACCACTTTACGATGTTCTTGCAGCCTTACCTTAAGGGGGCCGTCTATTTCTCCTTTGTATTTTCTACCACAGCTGCACAGGATGGTGTACACACAGTTCTTAGTCATGTTCTCCTCTATGGGAGGGGGGGCTTTTACTCAGAAGAGGTGTCTGCGAAGCGTTGTACATCTTTTGAAGATTTTCTCGATGTTAAATGGACCACAGATCTTTTTTTATTTTCTCCAATAATCCCTTCACATGTTTTCTGTGTGCTTTTATACCCTTGTAGTCTTCTATCCCAGTTTGTTGGAACTGCTGCCATGTACCCAGGGTAGTTGTTACGTTGTAGGGTACTGCTTATACGGATAATTTCTTGTTAGTATGTTTCTGGATAACCACTTATGACTTTTGCTCGATGTGGTAAGCAGCGGACGATCCATTTCTTTACACTGTATGGATGGTGGGTGTCGAAGTTGAAGTATTGTGGGAGGAGTAAGACACTTACCTGGGTTTTGTTTTCTGGACATTCAAAATTGGTAAAAAGAAGCTAACAACCTTTAATGCCCAGAACAACCCCCATGTAAGTACCTTATTACTCCACCCACCTGAACCGTCAATTTCCCCACACCCTCCGTAGAAGCAAAATACAAAAAATAAAAATAAAAAAAGACAATGTTATTAAGAATTGTTTTGGTTATATTTTTTTGTCAATAATCACCCTCTAATCTATCAAGTATCAGCGGAAAGAGAGCTGGAAGCAGTAACATGTTTTTGAAGTCAAATGGGAGTCCTGGGCTGCTGTTGGACTTCAACAAGGAAGATTGTGTGCCCTCACTGCCCCACCCCCAGTAGGGAAAATCTCATCAGAGCTAGATGAGGAACTGGTGTCTAGAAAAGTTTAGGACCCAGTGGTACGACAAGTGTTGACCATGTTTGCCGTAGTCTCTGAATATGGAATCCAGTGAATTCCGTAATCTGTTCAATATCAGAGTTTGGCAGTGAAGATTCAGAGAAAGTAGCGGCTGTTAAGTAATTCTTTAAGTCTTCGATATCAGTTTGGCAATGAAGATATTTTGGGGAGAAAAAACAAAATGGCTGCCTTTATACACGTCGCATTGAATATTTTGAGCTTTCTGATTGGTTAACCCTTCTCTTGGTGGACTATAAAATGAGTCAGCTCATTTTGACTGGCTCACTAATAAACATATATCCAAAAAACTGCAACAACAAGTACCTTTTGAGCCTTAGGGAGAGACCTCAAAGCCACTCTAGGATGCCATTCCATAACAGTCTGAATGTTGGGGATGTCGTGCTAATTAAAAGCCCTGTTAAAACCAGACCTTTTTGGATTCTATGTGGGGTTGTAGAGCTGATCAACGGAAGGGATAGTGTTGTCAGGTTGGCCAAGGTTAAACAGGGTGGGGTGGTACAAGTATTCTCTTTGAAGCACCTGCTTTCACTCGAGTTGTTTCTGTTAGCAAGTGAAGATGAAGTTATGCCATTACCCTCCTTTGCTGGTGCAGCTGCAGTACCTCCTCATCCATCACCTTCTGATGAACGGGAGGTGGTTTCGCTCTGACCAATATGTAATGCCCCACAGGGTGATCATGATATGATGGCCCCTTTATCACATGATCACTGAAGTGGTTATATAAAGGAAATTTTTTTTCCCTCAGTTTTTTACTTTTGTTATACAACACAAGTTATCTGACAGAGAAACTACATTATGGAAGTGGATATTTTTTCACAACTTAAGTACCTTTGCTGATTTCCCTGACCTGCACTGTCATGGATTTGTTTTTTGATTTTTTTTGGGGGGGGGGGTTGCTTTTTTTGTCTTTGGTTGAGATTTGCTCGATACCAAGCCACACAAGCAGAAGAACCCAGTCGTAGTTGTTAGACAATTTCTGTAACCATATCACCTCTTACATCTGGTCACTGATCCACCACCACCCAGAATGCAACCCCCTTAAATATTATGTGTGGAAGTGCAGTTGAGTGAGATCCCAACAAAACAAAAGTATCCTTGCGGTATACGGATGTCTTGAAACCCTGCTCTGTTCGAGATCTTAGTGCATCCAGAAAGGCGAGTTTGTTGCCATTTTCTCGCTCCATTGTCAACTGTATCGATGATCTTATTGAGTTCACATGGTCCAGTAATAGCTGGACGCCAACATTCACCGGACAATACCTCGGCTTCGATTCCCACCATCCATACAGTGTAAAGAAATGGATCGTCCGCTGCTACAACATCGAGCAAAAGTCATAAGTCGAAACCCAGAAACATACCAACAAGAAATTGTCAGTATAAGCAGTACCCTACAACATAAAAACTACCCTGGGTACATGATAGCAGTTCCAACAAACCGGGATAGAAGTGTACAAGAGTGTAACAGCACTCTGAAAACAGTCTGCCTTTCCTATGTGAAGTGGTTGTCGGAGAAAATAGAAGGATCTGTGGTCCATATAACATCAGGTCAATCTTCAAAAGTGGTCCAACGCTTCGCGGATACCTCTTCCGAGTAAGACCGCACTCTCCACTCCCCGCTGAGAAGAAGATGACTAAAGACCGTGTGTACAACATCCCGTGCAGCTGTAGCTAGAAAATACAAAAGAGGAACAGGTCGCTTCTTGAAGGTAAAACTGCAAGAACATCGTAAATCGGTAACTTAAGGGGAAATAGAAAAATCAGGCGTAGCTGACCACGTCTAGAGGAAAAAGTCAGATCATCGCCCACTGTGGGAGGAGGTTGAAATAATAGACAGAGAGCATCAATGGAAAATACGAAAACTCAAGGAATCGTCACATATGCTAGACCAGAAAAAATCTACTGAGCCGACCAAGCATAGAAATGAATACAATATGGGATCTAGCAATAAGAAGTGCTAGAGAAAAGCAATGAATAACAACAAAAATTGCAATATAAGCTCTGGTAAAAAATGCAATAATAATAGCAGAAAAATTGAAATATGAGCACTAGTAAAAAAAAAAAATTTCTGAGACATTAGGTTTATAAGTTCTAAAAGTTCATGCACAGATGTCCTCAACGACACATGGCGCAGTGGATTAAGTGTTGGTTAGATACAGTGACTAGACCCAAAGAGTTGTGAGGTGAGTACCAGGCCACAGCAATGAACTTGGAGAGTTAAGGGGAAATAACTGAGGCATGGCACGTGGAACTCGAACAATCTACCCCCGTGTACGAAATAAAGGGTTCGGTTTGTAATTCAATTCACCTGAAGAAGACCGGAGCGTACAACGGCCGAAACATAAATATGGCAATGAAGATGAGGATGACAGTCCGAATAATATAAATAATGCAAGTAATCATAATGCTGCATCTCAGAGATAGAAATTTGGAGAAGTTTTTTTTTTGTTTTTTTTAACCAGTCATGTTAATTTAGTATTTGATATTTTTTAATTTCAATATTTACTTTCAAAACTTCCATCTTAAGTTAAACTGACGAGGTTGAAATGTCAAAAATCTTATGGTATATAGCAGTTCTTTAGTTTCATGAATAAAGCTGTCAAAAGATACTTTATCTTATTAGTCAAAAGACGGTAACACAAATTCTATAGTTTTTATTACAAAAAAACAAATCCCGTCTCTGTCTGTCGAATATTTTTTTTTACCCGCATTGAAAAATCTTTGTAATCAACTTAAATCAAGTCAGCTTCTACAGAAGGAATTTTCATAAGCTTAACTATAAAGATATTCTATGAAACAGGTGTTAAAGTGCACATCACATTAAATTTTGCAGAATACGTCAACCGGATCGACGTCAAAAGACAAAAAAGAAAGATGTCATGTGGTTTACGCAGAAGAAAAATCTTATTTGCCAAACATGTGATTTGAAGAAAGCCTGGCTTATTAAAAGAGAATGTAACTTAGACAGAATTTTCATATATCTCATTTCTTAAAAGAAATATTAATTTCCTAAGCCAACATATATGACTATAGAAACATTAAAAATAAAAAATAAAATTATTAAATTCAAACCTTATATAATATATAATTTATATATATATATATATATATATATATATATATATATATATATATATATATATATATAAAACTTAACTTTTAAATTCCAAAAATAATTCAATATATATAATTTAAAATAAAATATATAAATTGTTAAATTCAAAACTTTATATAATCTAAAATACATATTACTTGTTAAATTCAAAAGATTGTATAATTTAAAATATATATAACTTTTAAATTCAAAACATTATTATATATATATATATATATATATATATTATATTATATATGTATATATAAATTGTTAAATTCAAACCTTATATAATTTTATTTATATATATAACTTGTTAAATCCAAAAGCTTATATAATCTAAAATATATTTAACTGTTAAATTCAAAAGCTTATATAATTTAATTTATATATATATATATATATATATATATATATATATATATATATAATTTTTAATTCAAACCTTATATAATTTAATATATACATATAACTTGTTAAATCCAAAAGCTTATATAACCCAAAATATATTTAACTGCTAAATTCAAAACCTTATATAATTTAATATATATATATATATATATATATATATATATATATATATATATATATATATATATGACTTTTTAATTCAAACCTTATATAATTTAAAATATATATAGTTTGTTAAATCAAAAACCTTATATAATCCTAAATATATATAACTGTTAAATTCAAAATCTTGTATCATTTAAAATATACATAAAATAATTTCTCAAAGAAACTCATATAAATTGCAATTACAATTACATTATAAAAAAATTATATCAATAATTACATCATAAAAATATCGATAACATTTACTCACTTTCGTTTATTAGACATTAAGTTATATCACTTAGCATCTTCCATAATGTACCTTACCTTTCGTTTAGGCTGCAGTATATTTATGAGTGTTCTTTAATTTAAAAATTCTTCTAATCTAACGATATTTTTATTGCAAAATAAAGACTTTACATTTGACTTAATAAATTCTATCTGAAGACGAAACTCGTCAGCTAAGATAAGTTTTCTTCTTGTCTTTATTCCCTCTAGCGAGCAATAAAAGAAAGTTTAACTTTCAGAGAGACGCTGTTGAAATCCTAACTTTCGTAATCCTGTCTAAGAAAAGAAACGTAGGAAATATTCTCTCTTCGCAAATAATTATAAGGAAAAAACTGTATTTAACGAAGATAAATAATTCCTCCATCTATGAATTTTTACACACATACACACACATGCACACGTACGCACACACATACGTATGTCTGTCTCAGTCTGTTTCTATTTATTGTCATATATATAGTTGCAGTTTGTCCCCACTGTATTTATTAATCAGAATTTGGGGTCATTTTTTTTGTATATGCTTTTAATAACATTGGAGTAAGAACTTTTAGATCGCCCTGTTGAACCGAAATGTTTCTTTCAAATTTCAAGCGTATCTGGTAGGGTTTCCCTACAATACACCTCGAGATTCTCGACAAAATTCGAAGAAGGGTCTGTAATATAATCGACCCTGACCTGCCATCTTGGCTTCAGTCACTTTCACACCGACGTGATCTATTTAACGCAAATACAGGGTGCGATGGATAAATTGATGTCTAAATGAGGCAAAAAATGAAAATAACACTGACATCTCATTTTAACAGATATATTTATCAAAATTACACAAAAAGTAACTTGAAATACTAAAGAGTAAATTTATTCAATAAAATCGCCATTGGCTTCAACCACAGGCTCCAGACGACTTCGGAATCACCTGCAACTCTTCTGGCCGGTTTCCTTAAGTTTATAAATGCTGCCATAATCCTTACGTTCAGTTCAACTTTGGTGTTAAAAGGAGTTTTTTTTTTTTTTTTTATCTCTCACTCAACTGCGGTCCACATCAAGGTGGGGGGGGCTGCAGTCTGGGGAGTGAAACAAGAAAATCATGAATCTCTCTGTTAAATAAATCTTTCTGTTCATCATCATCCATCTATCAAATCTAAATTAGTTTGTTCATAAATCTATCTGTCTATTCACGCATTTAAGTTGTTTCATATCTATTTATCTATCTATCTATCTATCTATCGATCTGTTATTTATCTCTCTCTCTCTCTCTCTTTCCCTCTCTAGCTATCTATATCAGTCCCTTCATTATCTATCTATCTATCTATCAATCAAAAGTGAAGACATTTTAAGACCCGATTACACAAACGGAAGCAAACATACAGGGTGCGATGGATAAATTGTCGTCTAAGTGAAGCTGAAATGAAAATAACGCCGGCATCTCATTTTGACAAATATACAGGGTGTGATGGATAAATCGTCGTCTAAGTGAAGCCGAAATGAAAATAACGCCGGCATCTCATTTTGACAAATATACAGGGTGCGATGGATAAATTGTCGTCTAAGTGAAGCCGAAATGAAAATAACGCCGGCATCTCATTTTGACAAATATACAGGGTGCGATGGATAAATTGTCGTCTAAGTGAAGCCGAAATGAAAATAACGCCGGCATCTCATTTTGACAAATATACAGGGTGCGATGGATAAATTGTCGTCTAAATGAAGCCGAAATGAAAATAACGCCGACATCTCATTTTTACAGATATACAGGGTGCGATGGATAAATTGTCGTCTATACGAGGCAGAAATGAAAGTACCACTTGCATTTCATTCTAACAAATATATTTGACAAATAACATAAACAAAATATATAAATACTAAAGAGTAAATTTATTCAATAAAATTGGCGTTACTTTCTCACCGACGTAATGGCGGCTTCCCTCTGTCTATAAATTTTTCCATGGCAATTATTCTTCGTGACTCATTTCAGAATTTGTGACATAGTAATTGCGAGTTCAATCCCTGTGTCGGGCAGTGTGTACTTGGACAAGAGTGGAAAGAGGGCAAGCAATAACTGGGCAGGACTAAAAATTAGAACTAAACGAGATATCCCGAGACATGGGCAGTGGAAGGAGAACAGTTTAACCACGTAGATTAAATAAAGGGTTCATTTCGGAATTGGTGACATAATAATTTATGAGTTCAATCCCTGGGTCGGGCAGTGTGTACTTGGACAAGAGTGGAAACAGGGAGAGCAATAACTGAGCAGGACTAAAAATAAGAACTAGACGAGATATCCCTAGACATGGACATTGGAACGAGAACAGTCTAACCACGTAGAATAAATAAATGGTTCATTTCGGAATTGGTGACATAGTAATTTTGAGTTCAATCCTTGGGTCGGGCAGTGTATACTTGGACAAGAGTGGAAACAGGGAGAGCAATAACTGAGCAGCACTAAAAATAAGAACTAGACGAGATATCCCTAGACATGGGCAGTGGAATGAGAACAGTCTAACCATGTAGGTTAAATAAAGGGTTCATTTCGGAATTGGTGACATAGTAATTGTGAGTTCAATCCCTGGGTCGAGCAGTATGTACATGGTCTTAAGTGGAAACAAGGCGAGCAATAACTCATCAGTACTAAAAATAAGAACTAGACGAGATATCCCTAGACATGGGCAGTGGAACGAGAACAGTCTAAACACGTAGATTAAATAAAGGGTTCATTTCGGAATTGGTGACATAAAGATTGTGAGTTCAATCCCTGGGTCGGGCAGCGTGTAATTGGACAAGAGTGGAAACAGGGAGAGCAATAACTGAGCAGGACTAAAGATAAGAACTAGACGAGATATCCCTAGACATGGGCAGTGGAATGAGAACAGTCTAACCATGTAGGTTAAATAAAGGGTTCATTTCGGAATTTTCCTTTAGGTTACCCGTATCGATATAATACCTGATGAAAGCCGAAACAAATTACGGCGGGAACGTTGGATAGCAACAACTAAAATGAGGATATTTGTCCCCATCTAGATCGTGCAAATGACAATATTAATATTTAAAAATATTTTTTAATATTTTCTCTAAAATTGTACGACCAAAGAAATTACTCCCTAGAAGAACAGCTTGTGCTTCTTATTTAAACCTCAGATATTCATCAATTTCAACTGTCGATGGGATAAGTCGTGACCACCGATATAGAAGGCCTGTTTGATTGGGTTAAGGAGAAATGGGACGTCATCATATTGAGTCCGACTTTCAAGAAGCGTGTCGTTTGTTATTTTGTATCAGATTTTTTACGGCGGCATTTTTAAATTGCTTAATAATACTTTCTTTTAAATATTGAATTAATTTAAAACAAAAACAATGCCTTATAGATGCGTTGTACCAAATTTCAAAGGGAATTATAAAACCGGCCCTAAAGTACATGTATTTTCTTTCCCTAAAGATAAAACATTATCTGATGTTTGGATTCGTACAATCAGAAGAGATCATTTTTCAGTACCAACTAAATTCAGCAGAGTGAGTATTTTTTGTATTAAAAAATAAGTAAATTTTATTGAAACTTTAATGATAAAATTAATACCATGTCTTTGTAATTCATAACATAAAGTTAATAAGACATAAATCTAGTGAGAATGTTTAGAGACATTCATTCTCGTACGTGTTGCTTTTAAAATCTAAAAACTCATTTTTTTTTAAGAAATAAACTTTAAAGAAATTTTCGACCTAAATTCATTCATGAATTCCTAAAGGAATATTTTATATGCATAAAAAATATTTGTAATAATTTTAACGATTTTTTAGAATTGTTTTATTCGTGACTAAATGAAACTTTAATTGAATTAATTTCATGTCTGTAATTCACAACACATTTTGAAACAGTGTTGTTTTAAAAAGTTATTAAACGCAATTAAAACTTTGAGGATTAAAAATTAAAATAATTTCATATCTTTATAATTCACAAAACATTAAAAACAAAGTTGCGAAAATTTTTAAAAGCTGAAATCTAATTTTTATAAAAAATAAACTTTCGATATAAATTCATAAAGGAATCTTTTTCTAGGCATAAAGATAATTGAATTTTTTTTTTTTTTAGAATTATTATAATTTAACAATTTTTAGAATTGTTTTATTCATTAGAATGTTTTTTTTTATTTATCATTTTAAATTAAAAAAAATGAATAAACGTTAAAAATTCTCTTATTTGTACATAGCTTCGTCACGAATAATCTTTTTGTTGAATTTCTTCACTTTTCCTAAAATTATTAATGCTTCATATTACTTTTTGCTGATTGATTTTCTTAGATTTTCACAAGAATTTAAAATAGGTTTGGTTTTTAAAATCTTTTTAGGTATATGAACTACATTTTCGACCGGAGGACATAAGGAGAGAATCGTCAGCTTTTGACAAGAAAAAAAAAAAAAAAAAAAAAAAACAGGTGCCACAATTGCAGTTAAACTAAAAAAAATATATCTCCGTGATGGTGCTATTCCGAGAATTTTCCCAAACTGTCCCTCATATTTATCTTCATTGAATACTTCTAGAGAGTCACAGGAGAATCCGACTAGAGAATTCTGATCTTAAAAGTGCTTTAAATCAAAGTATTAATGATGACTTAGCATATTAAATGCAGAAGAAATTCCATAATGTTAATGATCTAGAAGGGAAATTAAATTTCCTTGATAGAAATTACTGGAGTTTTGTTAGGCAACAAGAGACACTTATTATATTCAGCACCATCAAATCCCCATATCCAAAAATCAATCTGTCTCTTGGAATTGAATCTGATTTTGCAGTACATGTGTTTTGTAGAGATGTGGAAACGCATTCAATAGGGGACTATAAGGTTCCTAAACATGTAACTGATCAAAATACCCTTGAAATTCTGATAGAAAACATGAATAAAATGGACACAGAACAAAAGCAAACTGAACCACAAAATATGATTTTTAAATTAAAATTGGTAATGTCATTTCTACTATTGGTGCAAGAAGAATCAAATAAACACTTTAATACAATTAAATTTATATATGAGCAGCTAAATTTAATGACACAAAACAAGCTTTATTATTCAACAGAAATGATTATATTTTCTTCATTGTTATATAACTGCTCCCCTAAAGGGTACAGATTGTTAAGAGACAGCAAAAATATAATTTTACCTAGGTATTCAACCATTAAAAGACTAACATTATCAACATATATGAATCCTTTGATTGAGCAACATAACAATGTTCTTATGTATATTAAAAATAAATTTAAGCTCCTAGTGCAGAAGGACATCACAGTATCTTTACTTGTTGATGAAATTAATCTAAAACCTTATTTAGATTATAAGGGTGCGAATATTGTTGGCTTATCTGACAACTGCAGTGAAGCTGCAACAAGTGCTTTTGCTTTCATGATTAGCAGTGTATTCTCACAATATAAAGATGTTGTGCATGTTATGCCAACTAAATGTCTTAAAGCTGAGAAGTTATTTGACATAGTTAAACGAATAATAATTGGTTTAGAGGAGATAGGCTTTCAAGTATTATCAATTATAACAGATAATAATGCTATCAATAAAAAAGCTATATCTTTCTTTTGCAGTCCTCCAAAGCTTTCCATTGTATATCCACACCCAGTTATAAAGTCTCGACCCCTTTTCTTCCTTTTTGACTCAGTCCATATATTAAAATGCATTAGAAACAATTGGCTTGGTCAAAAAGATGCAAATAAATGAATGCTGTTCCCCAAATTTTGTCATAATGGAAATCATGAATTAGTTAGTATCCAAAGTGCCTCATTTTCTATCTTACAGAAACTTCATGCCTTAGAATCTCAATCAATTTTGAAATATTGTTATAAATTAACCACAAAGGCACTTTCACCTACTAATCTTGAAAGGCAAAATGTTAATTTAGTTTTGAAAATTTTTAATGAATATACTATTCAAGGATTATTGACTTTAGGAAAACAGAAATATTTGCCTAATTTTGCAGAAGTTGCAGAATATATAAACATATTTTACATTTGGTGGAAAATTATGAATGTTAAAACGTCATATAAAGGTTTTCGGCTTAGAAATAAATACTGCAATCCACTTAGAATGAATGAAGAAAATTTTAGATTTCTCTCTGTATTCTGTTACTTGTTAGAATCTTGGAATAGCATTTCTGGAAGAAATGGCAAATTAACAAAGGAAACCTTCACTGCTTTGCATCATACAACTTATGCATTTTTAGAACTGACCAAGTATTGCATAGAAGAACTGAAAATGCTGTACATATTACCAGGCAAATTTCAAACTGATCAAGGTATTGACCAAACCTTGCTTAAAGGTTTGGTCAATACCGACAACTTAGTGGGGATCAGTATAATATCTCGATACGTCAAATATTTGAGTGTGAAAAAAAATTAGAATGCAATCAGCTTTAAAATTGAGCTTACCATTTAATCAGCAATGCATTAAAATTGATTTAAAGAGTTTGCAAGAACCAAACTGGGATGAAGTGACAGATGAGGAAAAGTTAGATATATATAAATATAGAATTGATGTTAAAGAGGATGATGTTAATAATTGTAGAGAAGTTCTACCTGTAATGCTATACTTAGCAGGTTATTGCTGTAATGCAGTTTTTAAGAAAATTAAATGCAATAGTTGCAAAGATTTAATATCTGGAAGTGTAAAAGATAATGTGGAAGAAATACCTGAAATAAGCAGCTATTTTCAGGGGATTAATAGAGGTTCTCTTATATCTAATGATAAAACTATAAATTTTGTTCTCTATAATTATTTAGTCATTGATAAACTTATAAAAAATCATTCTTTTCTTCATTCAGTAAATCAAAGAAAAATAGCCATGCATATAACATTGAATGTTTTGGCAGATTATGAGCTTCTTTTTGATGTTGACACTTGTGATGAGGGTCACAATATAGGAAAAATACAAAGAATGTTTGTCTGGAGCTCTACAAATGCTCTTTTAATTAATTTTTGTTCTAGGGAAAATAATAATATTACAAATAACAAGTTAAGCAAAAAAAGAAAACTTCAAACATTCAGCTAAATTTTGTATCAATAACCTATTTTTCTGAAAGTATTATTTGATTTTTAAATCTATTTATTGTTTGTATCTAATTTATTTGCTTGTTTGTTTCTTTCTTATTTATGCTTAATTGTTTTATTTATTCATCATAATTAGTTTATTTATTCATCATTTAATTATAATTTGTTTATTTAATCATTGTGTGTTCCCTAATTCATAATTCATTTGTTACTGTATTTGAGTAATAATCTCTTCTTAATGATTACAAAAATTGTAACTTTACAGAATAATGATTTAAAGTTTAAACTGAAAAACATGCAAATTAAAACAATTCTGTTTATAAAAAATTTTCAAATGTGAAACAATTAAAATCATGAACGAATTTCACTTTCAGTCTTAAAATTGTCTGTCTGTAACCTACTTTTCTATAAGTATTATTTGAATTTTAAATCTCTTTTTTGTATCAAATTTATTTACTTTCTTGTATTTAGTTTATTTATTTCTTATTTATAATTTACTTGTAATTTGCTCGTCTGATTGTTTGTTTCCTCATTCATAATTGAGTTATTTCTGTAGTGTAAGAATAATAATCATTAAATACTTACGATATTGTAACTTTTACAGAATAATTACTAAAATTAAGATAAAAACATGCAAATTAAAACAATACTGATTATGATTTTAAAAATGTTTTCAGATTTGAAACAAATAATGAACGAATTTCAATCTTTAAAATAAAATTTAATGAAATGTAACATGATGTTTAATTTCTTTACTTTAACAAAACATTCAACAAGATTTTTTTTTTTATCGGTTATTTTTTTAAAATTAATATGAAATAAAGTTCTGTATAAAATCCAATTCTGTTTCTTTCTTTTATAAATGTATTTTTAAAAAGTTTTCTAAAACCAATTTTTTTCTTACAATTTTTCGTTACATTATGATTACTGTTTCACTGCATGGACTACATTTGTGACGTCACGTCACTATCGAGCAGGCGTTCTATATCGGTGGTCACGGATAAGTCACCTGTTATACGCTCTTTTAAGACTACAGTTTTCACTTAATTTATAGGTTAAAATAAGGTTTTTATATTTTTACTCTCATTTAACGTTAGTTTCATTTCAAAGGGAATTTATTGGGAAGTTCTTCAAATATCTATATTTTAAATATTTTTGCATTGCGTCAAAATTACTATTCAGTGATGTGTACGAAGACGGTAGGCGAAAATTGCCATCCGTAAAGAATATAACAATTGCTAAGTTTTGAGTGTGTCTTTGAAATTAGAGGGGAGGTGTGTAATGTTAAACAGAATATCTGCAAAATGAGGTTTCTCCTTCTCCAAGGAAATTCTGGACGACATCTTTTCATATTGCATTCTCTGAAGCATTGGTCTTAGTTTTTTTTTTTTTTTTTTCGCGCCAGTGTTACTCAAGGCAGTCTGGTTACCGGGAGGAGAAACGTCTTTTTTGATAGCGTTCCTCACAGATTGGTTATCATTGTTCGAGATCTTGCAAGGCCAGTGTCGAGGGCAATTCTACGTAATTTTCTCTTAAAGGTATGAATATTTTTATCATCTTTACTCATAAGTCTGAGTTGTACAGTAACAGATTTTTTTTTACAATAAAGTTTCATCTGTACAAGGCTCGATAGCCATTCGTGGTAGAAGGCACAGTTAATGCGAATATATAGGGAAAATATCGGTTGACTTGAACAGGTCAAGATTGAAGTGTCTTGGGAAGAATCCTCTTGGGAGTCGTTTCTACAAAGCAGGGAAGACGCTGCTCGAGTGGAACTTACATCTCACCAGTTGAACCGGAAGGGAATGATCGTGATTCACCACAATGGTCGTGGAACTGAGGAAGGTAATTAATCTGAACTGCGAAAAAGTAGCGAGAGGCTTGCGACTTTTCGTCTGTGGGAAAGGGGTTGTAGGGTGGAAAATAATTCATCACCCACAAGGACGCGGAGACGTTTCTGGACTCTATCGAGACTGGAAAGTGAATACTGGACAGCTCCTTCCCATTCGCTATGTTGTTTTTGATGGGTTAACATTAGATCTGACAAATTTTAAATATTTGCTAAGTTATACCGATACGATATACGGAGCCTACCGGTGTGTTGGAGGGTTTTTCTTTAAGCAAATCCCCCCAAGCAAGGTGGGATTGCCACTAGTACAGAAGGGGTTACACAGAATGAGAGTAAGAGTAAAGAGGAGTGTTCAGGAAAAGGATAAAGAGAAGGACGGGGGTCAGGATCAAGGTATCAGAAGATATCGATTGACATTGCATTTGAATATTTGAAGATTATTGCTATCAGGGAAGCATTTGATAGGAAGGGAGTTCCACAGACGGGAAGTTCGAGATAGGAAGCTGTTGGAGTAGAAGAGACGGCTACATTTAGCCATTTCGACAGTGAGAGTGTGGGAAGGAGATGCCAACCTAGTAGCACGCTTAAATTCATGCAGTTTGGGAACCAGTGAAATTAGCTCTTCAGAGTAGTTGCCATGAAAATATTTACAGAAAAGAAAGAGGGAAGCCACAGCATGTCTGTGAGAAAGTGACTGCAGACGTATGCCAGATCAGGACCAAACACGTTACATATCCGTCTCTGGAATTTATCAAGGACCTCGAGATCAACAGCGGGAGCACCAGAACATATATGGCAGCAGTATTCCATGCAACGGTTGATTTGCAGAGTTGAAGGTTGGACTCAGGTGAGAAAAACCTTCTGGCGCGACAGAACCAACTTTCCTTGCGGTAGATGAAGCTATAGATTCACTGTAGTTGTTCCACTTCAGGCCAGTGGACAGCGCGATACTAAGCGGGCGCAGAGAGTTGGGTATCAGCTATTCTGATGGAAGGCAGGGAAGGTTATCTATGGTGGGTAAATGAGATCAGTTTCGTTTTGGAGGCATTAAAGTTAACAAACCATTCCTTGCCCTAGTCAACCATAGATTGGAAATCATTTTCGAGACCTATATCCAGTTTAGTTTTGTCAGCAATGCCGGATTTATTATTAGATTGTTTGCTATGAAACCCATAAGGTAAGATAATACGGCTAGTCTCTCAATATACAAATGTTCATCCAGACAGAATCAGTATTAAGGGCTTGTGTTAGGACGTCTCTATTTGTTCGGCCACCGTGTTGATAGACGATCTGTGGGTATACACGTTTTCGAGAGGAATTGCGATCAAGAACCGGCAAAGTATTGACTAGCACTTAAAGAACAGAACGACGAAAGCGTCAAAATGCTATCTTCGACGGCGGCGGATGTTGCTACTGCAGGTGCAGTAAGGCGGGAAACGACATTGACGGCCACTGAACCACACGTACAATCGACCCGCCGCAGCTGCTAGGGACTCCGGCAACGTGTTTGCGGATGAAATTTACCAGCATCCGCATCATCAAACGGCGAACACTTAAACTGTGTCGAACGCAACTAGTTCCACGAATCTTTCGTAGTAAAGTCTGTGGGGTCCCTCTTGAACTGTCCCTGAAGTGCCATTGTCTCTCTTATTTTTACCGCCCCTCCACTGTACAGTAAATAAGTTTGTTACTGGTTCATAAACTGACTTTATGAAGTAGTGAAAAAATAGCAAGGGGAGGTAACAAATAATACTGACTTATGCGGCGAGTGCTCCTACCGAATTAACTGTGTCGAACGCAACTAGTTCCACGAATCTTTCGTGGTAAAGTCTGTGGGGTCCCTCTTGAACTGTCCCTGAAGTGCCATTGTCTCTCTTATTTTTACCGCCCCTCCACTGTACAGTAAATAAGTAAGTTTGTTACTGGTTCATAAACTAACTTTATGAAATAGTGAAAAAAAATAGCAAGGGGAGGTAACAAATAATACTGACTTATGCGGCGAGTGCTCCTACCGAATTAAAGAAATGGCTAGATGTTATGGACCTTACCCATAAAAACATAATGGACTATTCCATACGTAATAAATACTGCGCCTCAAGAGGAAGCAGGGAGTTCAGACCGAAGTCGGGCGACCGGTTGACCGGCTGATCGGTTGAACTCTCTGCCTTCGAGCGGAGAGGAACCCGAACGAGGCTACGCTGAAGGGCGGAGTCTCTTTCGAGGAGGTAAACCGACCCTGAACCCGTTTATACGGGTTCAAAGGGCATATTTGTGTCTGAGCCCACGGGCTCGGAGATCCCACGTTAAACCGGCCTTGTGCCACATGATGCTCTAGTGGGGTGGGGTGACTAAATACCGTTCAGTCTGAAGTCTGGAGTGAGGTCCGTCAGAAGTCTGTAAGTCAGTCAGAGCGAGCGAGCGAGTGAGTCAGTCGAGTCAGAGGCAGTCCGAAACAGAGTCGAGTTCAGACAATTACTGCAAGACATTGGAATAGTGATACTGGTCGAGACTACATTGTTCTCCCTACTAAACCTGATTGTTCGTACTAACACTTTCTACTTCTCTGTATATATTCCTGTTTGTAATATATCTGTGTTATTCGATATCCGTGTTCGAGTTCTTCTTTATTGGTTCTACCTTGGACTATCACCGTGGTACAAGAAACCGGACCATAACACTAGATGTAACCGTAAGTTCTATGCTAACAGTTTCTTTTCTAGTAATTCTCTCTAGTGGAAATCTCTTCCGGCCCCATGCTTTTCGTCCATCTTTGATCTTCAAAAATTTAAATGCAATGTCAATCGTTATCTACTGTCGCCCTGAATACTCTTCTGTTCTCTTTCCTTAATAATATTCCTGTTTTTTTTCTTATTCTTTCACGCCCAGTAACCCCCTTGTGTCTTAGTGGCTTTATTATCTTGAATGGGGTGATATGTTTAAAATAAATACATTGATACGAACTCGAGACAGAACGCCGTCATTTTGAAGGTAATGTCAACGCTCTATAGCAGAGTTTGGGCCTAATTTGACATGGGAAAATTTTTTTACCGCCCCTAGTGTATAATAAATATACAAAAGCATAGTAAAATTGTTTGCTACAAGTTTGTTACTGGTTCATAAACTGACTTTATGATGTATTAAAAAAACAATAGCAAGGGGAAGAAACAAATGAGACGACTGCTGCTGCTACTACAGTATTAAAGAACAAACGATAGCAAACTTGACCATTGAAAACTATATATATATATATATATATATATATATATATATATATATATATATATATATTTAATGAAAAACAGACCACTTTAAGGTACCATTAAATATTAGCTCTGGATTCACATTGAGCTCTCAGGATTTCATCCTCCTTGAAATACCCATTTGGTTTATCAAGTTCTTCGTAACTTATTATATATATATATATATATATATATATATATATATATATATATATATATATATATATATATATACAGAGAGAGAGAGAGAGAGAGATTAACAAGCAAACAATGTGTTAAAGTTATCGAAGCCTATTACGAAAATAGACGTTCAAATTTATAAATATACGGCCCAATGATACCGCTATCAAAAAATGAACACCTAACAGTGATCTTTTGTGGATGCATTGGCTTTTCCACAATCTTTCTTAGATCTTCATGGTATGCCGCTAAACATCATCAAACAGCCAACATATAAAAACACTTTCATGAAATGAATCTATATTAAACCTACAATTTCTTAAAGAAATCAACTACAACATAAACCACACACGTATCACCACCTCTAGTAATTATGTCCACACAAACATGTATATGCACAAAAGCTGAGTATCATCTACCATGTATTCAATTGTGAAAGTAGAATAACATATTTCTATTACTTCAATCTCCCAAGAAAATTAAATTTCGGGATTAAATGACGCATAAGGAGTTGATATGCCGTTAAACAATCAAATCAATCAATTAATTTAGTTTTATATATATATATATATATATATATATATATATGTTTGTTATGAAAACACTCCGACGAGTGCGCAGGATCACCTCGTCAGTGATGTTATGATTTGGGTTCATGACAAATTTCGGGTTTGCAACATCACCCAAGAGACCCTACCGAAAGAGTACTATTCCGGTAGAAATCTGCCAAGCACAAATGTACACATTAAGTAACTGCCACTGTTGATCTTGAAACTAAAAGCGACCAATCATTAACGATTTACGTCACTTCCTCCTCAGCCAAGACGATTCAAAGAATAGACATCATGCTCGTCTTTTTTCCATCTTAGGTCCATCACGCGGAAAGACACACACACACACACACACACACACACACACACACACACACACATATATATATATATATATATATATATATATATATATATATATATATATATATATATGTAAAATTGAACATTGAAGTCAACACTCAGAGGTGACAAGCTATTTCATGCCAGAAGCAATCGTCAGACGGCCTGACGATGCTATAATATTTGTATTGTCAACAAGTCTGTTATGAATGGGGTCTACAGGTCTACATAAGTATATAAATGAGTGGTAATTGAACTATGGTCAGAAAGATTTAGCGTGAGTCTTCTTGTTATGCATGTTGTAGTGTGGCCAATATAATCGTTTACAAATTTTGATTGATTAGGGACACAATTCCTTAATGGACATTTAAATTCGTAAATAATATTTCTGTTTAAGTTTGATCTAAGAGGTAAATTATTATTATTTTTAACTATCAGATTGGCGTTTTTTTTTGTTTTTTAATAAAATGTTCTGTAATACTAAATACATACATACAGAAATCCATTACCAGTTAATTGTAAATATATTTCATCCTTGAAAATGACTAAATGTATAGCCGAAAGCACTTGGAAAAAAATAAACATTTGGACAATTTTTGTATAATTTATCTACTGAAAAGAAAAAAAATGTAAGGTCATATGAGTAATTATATAAAAACTTAATCAAAACACTTTGTCTGTCATATTTAGTGAAGCTTGCATATATATATATATATACCTATATATAACGTTAGAAAATATCCAAATGATGAACATAATTTCACCAGAAATTAAAGAAAAATAACTGTAGAATGCCTCATGATCAGATATAATAAAAATTAATTTTCTGTTATATTTAATAACATTAATATGTTTAAATGTGTGTGTGTGTGTGTGTGTGTGTGTACAGTAAGGAGTATATCTATTTCATCTAGAAGCCTGAATATACAAGAAATCTAATTAAAGGAAGAAATATGAGCGCCCCCACCTCGGTAGGATGCCTACTGGTGCCCCTGCTTTGCAAGAGAAATCATTGTTAGATCTGACGTGCTTTAAGCCGCCTCGGCCACGAAAGGTGTCGGCGATCAAGCAAGCAGGAATTCTGTCTTTAGGCGTAATCCTTCGCGTCATAGATTCACGAAAGTTCCTACCTGCTCAGTTTTGTATCGAAACATAACGCAATTTCTAAACGAAGTAATAGATTTTTATTTATTAAACCGATTTTTATCATTTGCAACATTATTTTTTAGTGACTATCTATATTTTAGTAGACGTTCCGTTTATTTTGAACAGTCTATTTATTTTCGTCTACCGGTCTGAAAATTCGATAAATCTCACTAAAGAAAATACCCGTTATCTAAATGTTATTCTTTTGGATACACGTGTTCAAGTAGACCTTCTGTTTTTTTTGGGTTTTTTTTTTTATTAAACATCATGAATTACGTATAACAGCCTGCTAAAAAACCCAAGAACGAAAAATATGCTCTCCAGCATGATTCGAATATTTGTAGGGGACACGTTCGGCGACAAGCTTCTGATCCCATAGGTTTTTACCCATCTCGGCCTCGGAGAGCGTCACTGTCCAGCAAGATTCAAAGACTACATTTTCTCGTACAAATCTTGAAAGTGCATATCTAAAAGTCTACAGGATGATCCGAAAGTCTTGTCACCACTACAACTCTTCCAAACTGCTCGTGTCAGCCAACTGAAATAAAGAATTATATTATATAGGAGTGACAAGACTTTCAGACCACATTTTATAGCAACAGACTTTTCTTTTTCGTATCAAAAGCGACAAAATAATTTCTAAATAATTCATGGATGATTATTTTTAATCTGACGTTATTTCATTTTAATCTAAAATTTATCTTTTGTTATAGAAGTCCGTTTTTTTTTATTTACTAATTTATTTTATACTACGCGAAGTCTTTCTGGCAGCATCTGCATAAGTGACAAATAAAAATGAACTCTTTGTTGTGTATGAATTTTTATCGCTTAAAATTTGCAATATTAAAAGAGAACAAGCGTCCGCGACATGAAGATATAAACGCTGTAGATAAAAAAAAACAACACTTAATGTTACCTGAGTGTTTCAAACGTTCATTAAACCATGAAGTACACCTGGCTTTGTATATAGCTCGTTGGCAGGGTATTAACATTGAAGCATGTGGAAAACGAGTCCTTTTTTTTAATATGTTTTGGTTAGGAATATCTTTTTTCTTTAGAAATAATATCTTTTTGTTTAAAGACTATATCATTTTTGCTCAGAGATAATATATATTTTGTTTAGGGATAATATATTTTTTCTTTAGGAATACTGTCTTAAATCTGTAAGGATAACATTTTTTTTACGATTAATATGTTTTTTTTTTCTTTAAGGGGATCTTTTACCTATAGGGATAATATGTTTTTCTTTAGGGACAATATCTTTTTTCGTTAGGGATATCTATTTTCTTTAGAAATAATGTTTTTCTTTAGATATAATATTTTTTTGTTTAAGGATGTTACCTTTTTTTCACTAGGGATAATATCTTTTTTCCGTTAGGGATATCTTTTTTCCGTTAGGGATAATATATTTTTCCGTTAGGGATAATAACTTTTTTCCGTTAGGGATAATATCTTTTTCCGTTATGGAAAATATCTTTTTCCGCTAGGGATAATATCTTTTTTCCGTTAGGAATAATATCTTTTTTCCGTTAGGGATAATAACTTTTTTCCGTTAGGGATAATATCTTTTTCCGTTATAGAAAATATCTTTTTCCGTTAGGGAAATATCTTTTTTCCGTTAGGGATAATATCTTTTTCCGTTATGGAAAATATCCTTTTCCGTTATGGATAATATCTTTTTCCGTTCGGGGTAATACCTTTTTTCCATTATGGATAATATCTTTTTCCGTTAGCGATAATATATTCCGCTGATCTTTTTAGTTTATTTATTTATTTTTATTTTATTATGCTTAAATTTTTTTTTTATTAAATTTATAATTTTTTTTATTTCTTGATTTATTCATGGAAACATATTTTTAGTCGTGTACATCTAGTAGAAGGCCCGAGCGCCATTCTAGGTAGAAGGTAAGTGGTTAAGAGGTAGAGATTATTCGGATACGTGAGCACGATAGCAGTTAACGCTAAAATTGAAACGGAAACAGCGATAGAGTAGCGAGATGATTAGCTGAGCTGTAAAGGTCTGAACTGGTGGAACAAAGGAATGTCGTTCGCGTAAACATTTGCCATGGAAATAGCTATAGAGTAGAGAGAGGCTTAGATGTAAAGGTCTGAACTGGTGGAACAAAGGAATGTAGCTCGTCTGAACATTGGCCATGGATATAGCGATAGAGTAGAGAGAGACTTAGCGGTAAAGGTCTGAACTGGTGGAACTATGGAATGTAGCTCATCTGAACATTTGCCATGGAAATAGCGATAGAGTAGAGAGAGGCTTAGATGTAAAGGTCTGAACTGGTGGAACTAAGGAATGTAGCTCTCCTGAACATTTGCCATGGAAATAGCGATAGAGTAGAGAGAGGCTTAGATGTAAAGGTCTGAACTGGTGGAACTAAGGAATGTAGCTCATCTGAACATTTGCCATGGATATAGCGATAGAGTAGAGAGAGGCTTAGCGGTAAAGGTCTGAACTGGTGGAACTAAGGAAGGTAGATCGTCTGAACATTTGTCATGGAAATAGCAATAGAGGCTTAGATGTAAAGGTCTGAACTGGTGGAACTAAGGAATGAAGCTTTTATGAACATTTGCCATGGAAATAGCGATAGAGTAGCGAGAGTCTTAGATGTAAAGGTCTGAACTGGGGGGGATTATGGAATATATTTCGTCTGAACATTTGCCATGAAAATATCGATAGAGCATAGAGAGGCATAGCTGTAAAGGTCTAAACTAATGAATGTAGCTTTTATGAACATTTGCCATGGAAATAGCGATAGAGTAGAGAGAGGCTTAGATGTAAAGGTCTGAACTGGTGGAACTAAGGAATGTAGCTCGTCTGAACATTTGCCATGGAAATAGCGATAGAGTAGACACAGGCTTAGATGTAAAGGTCTGAACTGGTGGAACTAAGGAATGTAGCTCGTCTGGCCATTTGCCATGGAAATAGCGATAGAGTAGAGAGAGACTTAGATGTAAAGGTCTGAACTGGTGGAACTAAGGATTGTAATTCATCTGAACACCCACCCTCGAAATATCGACAGAGCTGTGAGTGGCTTACGACGTCTCATCTCTGAGTTGTAGATTGGAAAATAATTCGTCGCCTTCAAGGTCGTGGAACCATCTTGGTCTTTATCAAGATATTAAAAAAATATTTTATTCCTATTGCATTTATGAGCTTTTAGAAAATCATCAAATTTAGGTAATCGGACATTGTGATTTGGTTTTAGGTAGTGATGTAGGAATTCGTATGTATTCATTTCGAAAACAATTCTTTACTACGCTATCTAAAGAAACATAAAACTATTAGAATCATACTTTTTAATCCCATACCGTTGTAGAATTTTGTTCTAATGTAAATTTACAGAGAATCGGATTTCAATCTCGCCCTAACAAGAAAGAAAAGAAAAATGGCGACGATTCCTAATTGTTTATAACGAAACTTGGTATAAATGTTCCCTGCACAAATATACAATTACCAGACACGATATATATATATATATATATATATATATATATATATATATATATATATATATATATATATATATATATCATCAGGTCATCCCATAAGTTCTGTCCGAATTTTGGGTAAAGAAAACAAGTGACCAAATGTTATATTTAATTACAGATTCAATCAACAATGTATTTTCCCTGGTTATCTGTGACTTCCTTCCATCTATTAACACGCTTACTAATTCCATTACTGTAAAATTCTTTTGACTTTGATTCGAAGAACTCACAAATGTCAGTTTTAACCTCTTCCTGTGTTGCAAAATCTGTTTCTTCCAAATGATTCTGTAAGCTACGAAACAAATGGTAGTCTGAAGGAGCAAGATCGGGAGAATATGGTGGATGAGGAATTTTCTCCCAACCAAGTTCTTCGATCTTTTGTGACGTGATTCTTGTTGTGTGGGGTCGCGCATTGTCCTGATGAACATCACCTCTTTTCGATTCACTAGAGCAGGTCTTTTTTCCCCAACGCTTGGTTCAAACGCTCTAATTGCTGACAGTATATTTGAGCATTAATTGTTGCATTAGGTGGTAAAAATTCAAAGTGGATTATTCCTTGGCGATCCCACCAGATTGAAAGAAGAACCTTTTGCCCATGAAGTTCTCTTCTCGGCTGTGGCTGGGGTCCTTCCCCTTTACGAAGCCACTGTCTACGACGCTTAACATTTCGATAAAAGATCCATTTTTCATCGCCAGTCACAAGTCTATCCAAAAAAGATGAAACAAGTTGGCGAGAATGGAGAGAAGAGCAGATGTCAACTCGGGATTTGAGGTTGATTTCAGACAATTCATGAGACACCCATTTTCCATGTTTAGGAACTTTTCCAAGTTGTTGAAGATGACGATGAACAGTTGTATGGTTTGAACTGAAAACCACTGCCAATTCCTCAAATGATAAAGCAGGATTTCTTCAAGGGCTGCTTCAAGAAGCTTTTCATCAAACTCAACTGGAGGTCCGGTTCGATCTTCATCTTTAAGGGTGAAATCTCCACCTCTGAATTTTGCAAACCATCTTCTGCAAGTTCTTTCATTCACACATTCCTCTCCATAAACTGAGTGAATGTTTCTAGCCGCTTCGGCTGCTGAGTTTCCTTTCTTGAACTTATAAAGCATTATGTGTCTCAAATGATTCTTGTGTACTTCCATGTTAGCAGAGTTTTAATCAAACAAAATTTAATTTTATTATTCTCTGAAATAAAATTTGATCAGTTTAAATGCATCTAAATATAAAGATAATGTCCAGCTCCATTAGACATAAAATACTCTTTAAATTTCGTTCATTTTAACAAAAGGTTAAAATTCGGACAGAACTTATGGGATGACCAGATATATATATATATATATATATATATATATATATATATATATATATAGAGAGAGATAGAGACATATATATATATATATATATATATATATATATATATATATATATATATAGAGAGAGAGAGAGAGAGATGGATATCGACTTAATTGAAAAAAAATCATTTGGGACTCGGACAAAACTAAGTCGATATTCAGGAATTCAATGGAACTCTCTGTTGTCTCTTTTTATATATATATATATATATATATATATATATATATATATATATATATATATATATATATGTCTATCTATCTATCTATCTATCTCTATTTCTGTCTCCCTCTTTCTCTCTATCATTCTCTCTCTTTCTATCTGTCTATATCTGTCTGTCTCTATCTTTATCTGTCTGTCTGCCTCTCTCTCTCTCTCTCTCTCTCTCTCTCTCTCTCTCTCTATATATATATATATATATTGGGAGAACAAATATTCATAAATATATGCATTTTTAATTTCTAGTATTTTCTATTTGGCAGTAGAGAATTGTTTTCCAACTAATGAGTAAACATACTTTTCATATAATTAACTGTACATAGATGCATAATAACTAAATATGCATAGAAAACAAAAATAGAAACTTAATCTAATACAAATAAATCCTATTTATCCATATTAATGGGTGAAAAAAGCAAAAAGAAAAGAATACTTAATCTTCCTTTAATACTTTGTAGAATCACCATTATTCACTTCTACAGCAACCAACTTCTAGTTCGCAATTAATAATTTACAAATTCTAGTTTGTATGTGTTGTTCTATTCTTTTTCACATATGGACTTCGGATCCGGTGTGTTTGTTGGAGCCCTCGATTGGATTTGGATTTTCAAGTAACGCCACAAATTCTCGATTGGGTTTATATCTGGGGACTGACTTGGCCATTTTAGGATATTTACATTATTTTTAGCAAGCCATTTCTTCGTTGATTTTTGCAGTGTGCTTAGGATCATTATCTTGTTTGAAGATCCACTCAGGAGGAAGTTCAAGGTTTTCAACCGAAATCATTAAATTTGATTCCAAAATATTTTGATATGCTGCGACATTCATTCTACCATCTATTACTGATATGTTGCCAATATCTTTTACAGAAAAACATCCCTAAACCATGACGTTAGCACCACCAAATTTCACTGTTGGAACAGAGTTCTTTTGTTTGAAGGCATCGCCATCTTTCCTCCTTACATGATTTCTAGAATTACATCCAAACAAATCAATTTTGATTTCGTTTGTCTATAATACACTTTGCCAATACGATTTTTCCTTATCCTTATGTTCATGAACGAATTTCAACCTGGCATCTCTGTGTCTTTTCAATAGCAGTGGAGTTTTCTGAGGGGAGCAAGACTTTAAATTGTTCCTATGAATTTCATTCCTTATTGTCTGTTTAGTGACACAGATTCCTGATGAAAGCAAATCATCCTGCAACACTTAACCATTGGATTTTGTTTAATTTGATGCATTAATTTCCCCGAAGATCTTGATGAAATCTTCCGTGGAGAACCTGTTATTCTTTCGTTTTCAACTGTTTTTTTTAGATACCTTGCAATGAATGAACTAATGGAAGTCAACAGAATATTGACGTTGTCTGAGATTTTCCTGTAACTTTTATATTCTTTTCAACGCTTAACAATCAGTTCATTTTGTGAATTTAAAACTATATCGCTTGCCATTTTGATAAACTTCTTGCACGAATATCAATTACGGAATGTTCTGTTTGTATTTTTAGGCTAAAAATAATTTTTGATGACATTATTGGAAAAGTCTAGAATATTCCACTTGGATAATCTAAAGTATTAAAGCAATTTAAAAGATTTAAAATCTGAAATTTGTATTGCACGAATAATTTTCACCCATTAAAATGAATAAATAGGATTTATTTCTATTGAATCAATTTTTGTTCTGTTTTCTATGCATATTTAGTTATTATACATCTTTGTACAATTAATTATATGAAAAGTATGTTTACTCATTAGTTGGAAATACAATAATTTAAAAGTATGACAATTTGTTACCACCGCCCCATATATATATATATATATATATATATATATATATATATATATATATATATATATATATTATCAATAGACAGACTGTTTCGCTGTATCACAGCTCATCAGTGTAGATAGACGTCCGGTTGACTTTAGCTAGGCTCGATACCCGACTGAATTGGCGTAGTCGGGGATTCTACCCCTAAGCCGTTGGTGTACGGTAGAGATGAAGGTGAATTTAAGTATATTTATTATTTTTAGATAAACACAGTGACTGAGAGAACTCGATTCGATTTACATAAAAATCTTGCATTATTAGCCGTAATGGTCAATGTTTACAAACCCACACTTCCTATAGTCATACATATACAAGCCTGTTTCGCTCTATCACAGCTCATCAGATAT
This sequence comes from Acanthosepion pharaonis, assembly GCA_903632075.3. Taxonomy (NCBI): domain Eukaryota; kingdom Metazoa; phylum Mollusca; class Cephalopoda; order Sepiida; family Sepiidae; genus Acanthosepion; species Acanthosepion pharaonis. The sequence continues at coordinate 518,386 of CAHIKZ030000343.1, forward strand.
CCGAATGCTTCAAGCCGGGACCGATTTGGCATCAGTCAGTGATACTACGCCTAAGCTATCTGCACGCGGCAGAGAAAAAAAAAATTAACGTATTATATACGGATGTATACAAATGTCAGCAGCCAGAGGGCTCAATTCATTAATGAAGAGCGGTGCGTTTATAGCGGCGGATACAATACATTCTACTGTTTGTATTGTTTGTGGTCTTTTGTGCAATTCTCGAGTCGGTCTCAAAAGTCATGCCCGTCATAGGTATGCAGATAAGTAGTTCGTGGTCGTCGGAACCTCATACATCGAACTCGATGGGAGAGTACATCATGTGATATATATATATACGTATCACGTATGAATTCGATGTAAGAGGGTCAAGCAGACTAGTTCCAAGGAAACCGACAGCCCGACAACAGCACATGAGATTTGTTTATAGTGGTGAAGGTTTCGTGCAGGACCACCCACACTTTTTGAAGGGCCGAATACAGAGACCTGATGCACTACGTGCCACGAGGTCCCAAAACGACCTTCCGCAGGTTTTGAATTCAGAGTTGTCCTTCTCCTAGACCATCCAAGGCTATAGAACCCAGTATGTCCTACTATTTATCCATTGCTGGAGGGAAGAAGAGAATTCACACCTTTCCCAAGGGTATTAACACGTAAGTGAATGTAATGGATTCGACTGGAATTCGAACGAATATATATATATATATAAATATATATATATATATATATATATATATATATATATATATATATATGCCAATTGGAAAAAAATCTTACATTTTGCCGACGCGTTTCGTCTTCCGACTTTTTCAAGGCAAAAATGAAATCGAAATGTTTTTGTTGTTATAGTTACGTTAAAAATCCAAATTTAAACAGTTAGACGCTTCTGTCTAAGCCTTTTTTTTTCTGGTAAATGTAAATTAATTTTATAGTAAGGGATTATTATTTTTTTTTTCCATGTTGATTCATCTGGGAATTTAATTATATATATATATATATATGTGTGTGTGTGTTTGTGTGTGTGTATGTATGTATGTATGTCTATATATATATATGTGTGTGTGTGTGTGTGTGTCTGTGTGTGTATGTGTGTGTACATGTACACTCCAGTTCAAAAGTTTAAAGCTACCCCCAGAATTAGCATGCGATAAACTTGATAGAAGAATGAAAAAAAAAAGAGCTCTTAGAGTCAATGAAAAAAGAATGGAATTCATTACCAAAATTATACTTTGAGAAACTTTTGCTAAAAATTTGTGCTGCAGTAATCAAGGCTAAAAGAGGATATTTTGACGAGAGCAAAACTTAACCATAAAATGCTTATTCCCTTTCTATCAAATTAAATTTTCTAATAAAAATTATGTCTCACATTTTTTTCGACTGGTTGATTTTTTTTAGCTTTCATAATTAAGTTCTATTTCCGAGCCGCCTTCATTGTATAGACACGAACTATAGCTGATAAGTCCCAAATATAGGACGAAACGGTCGTCAAGTGCTTTCTGCATTCTGTTGAGGTTTCTTCTGGACTCGATGAATTACTTAATTATAATTATCTCAAATCCTCCTAATTTCTATCACTTGTATATCCTTGCTTGAACCGGCTTCTAATGCTCTGGATGGAGCGGCTCGGGGATAGTAGTCGTGGCTTGTCGGGTCACAGGCCTATGAGTAAAAGAGAAATTCGGATGAGTTCCACCAAGGAATATGTGATCGAACGGCGCTATATCGAGTCTGATTCGCTACCTCTTCGTCACCGAGCCCCGTTTGCCTGATAACGTAACTGTCCGGGTTTCAATTCTCGGTAGTAGATGCGCCCTTGATGAGTCCCAAATATAGAACGAAACGGTCGTCCAGTGCTTTGTGCATTCTTTTGAGGTTTATTCTAGACTCGATGAATTACTTAATTTTATATATATATATATATATATATATATATATATATATACTACTACTACTACTACTATTACTACTACTACTACAGTTCAAATGTTTGAACGCACACCCGTATGAGCATGGGATGAACTTGACAGAAGAGTGAAACCTTTCCATCTATATATATATATATATATATATATATATATATATATATATATATATATATATATACTCCAGGTCAAATTTAAAGCCACCTTCAGAATTAGCATGCTGGGGTACTTGAAAGAAGAGTGAAACCTTTACATCCCCAAAATGAAAAAGATCTCTTAGAGTCAATGAAAAAAGAATAGAATCAATTATCAAACTTATACTTTGAGAAATTTTTGCAACCAATTCTAAAAATTGTGATGCAGTAATCAAGTCTAAAGGAGGATATTTTGACCAGATCAAAATTTAATAATAAAATTCTTTCTTTCCTCTTGTCATAAAAAAATCCAATAAAAATCTATGTCTCGTTTTTTCAACCATGCATAATATTTTTAAAGCACAAAACTAAATCTTTTGGTGCCAATATAAAGAAATTACCAAGCATATTAGACATTTGACTAAGTGTGGGACATAATGAAAGCTTGGAACTGAGGTCACTTGCAAGGCTGAAGTATACGATGATATTCGGGAAGGTGCTGGAGAATTGAGAATACCTGTTCAGGTGAAAAGCAAAGAAATAATAAAATAAGTAATAATTCTACTTCATAGAAGTATCTCTCTCTCTTTCTCTTTCTCCCTCTCTCTTTCTCTTTCTTTCTTTCTCTCTCTCTCTTTCTTTCTTTCTCTCTCTCTCTTTCTCCCTCTCTCTCTTTCTCTTTCTCCCTCTCTCTTCCTCTCTCTCTCTCTCTCTGTTGTGACCAAGTAAATGATTAAGTACAAAATCCAGGCTTGCAGATATATCGTATATTAAACAGTAAGTACCCCAGAAGAGTATTACACGACTAGTGAGAGTGTATCTAATGAACTAGCGCTCAATCTATTCACTGTTAATATTTAACAGCCTCCCCCCACACGAGAGATGTATATGGCACAAGGCCGAGTTTACTGTGGGTTTTCCGAAAACCAAAAATATTCCCTTAAAACCCGTATTAGCGGCTTCGGGGCCTGTCTTAGTATTTATCGATCCACCCACGAGGATTGAATATGGCACAAGGCCGGTTTAATGTGGCGTAGGCTCGGCCAAAAATATAGCCTTTGAACCCGCCTAGACGGGTTCAGGGCTTGGCTACCACCCCGGGCGAAACTTTGCCCTGCGGCAAAACCTCGTCTGGGTTCCTCTCTGCTCGAGGCAGTGAATTCGACAGTTGAACAATCTATTCACTGTTAATATTTAACAGACCCCTCCCACGAGAGTGTATGTGGCACAAGGCCGAGTTTAGCGTGAGTTTTCCGATCCCGTAGGCTCGGCCAAAAAAAATATTCCCTTTGAACCCGCCTAAGGGACTTCAGGGACTGTCTACCTGCTCGGACGAAACTTTGCCCTGCGGCAAAGCCTCGTCCGAGTCCCTCTCTGCCGAGGCAGTGAGTTTGACAGTTGAACAATCTATGCGACTGTTATATTTAACAGTCCCCCCCACAAGGAATATATGTGGCACAAGGCCGAGTTTAACGTGGGTTTCTCCGAGCCCGTAGGCTCGGCCCAAAATATTCCCTTTGAACCCGCCTAAACGGGTTCAGGCATTGTCTACCTCCACGGACGAAACTTGCCCTTCGACAAAGCTTCGTCCGAGTTCCTCTGCCTCGACAGAGAGTTCGTCAGATCAACAATCTGGTCGAGTGTTCCCCCAAGGCCTACTCTCCTACTAATCTTATAGTAGGCGGAAGAGTCTGACATACACTCTTTAGAGGGAGGACACCACAGCACTCTCTCTCTCTCTCTCTCTCTCTCTCTCTCTGTCTCTCTCTTAAGGTGATAGCAGCTAATGGATCTTCACAGATTCATATCTCCTTTTACTTACCTAGGCTACACAGAAGGAATATTAGCAATTTTGCAGAAAAAAAAGAAAGTCACGTAAACAAAGGAAGTGAAAATCTTCAACAGGAAGTGAAAAAAAATCCTCAACTCTTGAACGAGAATGTTAGATGTTGTGAATAGAAGAGGAAACAAATGTCGATGGCTTTTGTGCAAATGTGTTTTTCAAGTGAAACGTATTCTTTGCTAAAATAGTTGGCATAAACAAGGAAGATTGAGTTGAAACTATTTTAGTTAAGAAATATCAACTACCCAGAAGAATTGCACGCCCAGCCACACATTTACATTCGTTTATATATTGATGTACATATGGATTTGCATGGAGGAATGATACCAGATAGATGTACACACGCTCGTGGGCATGCGCAGACAAACGCACGCACAAAACGTATAAATATATGAGCACAAACATACAACCAAATACACATACACACACACACACACACACACACACACACACACACACACACACACACACACACATATATATATATATATATATATATATATATATATATATATGTAAGATACAACCCTTATATGCATGCACCCCCACACGTTTCAGTCCTTGAAAATTCTTAATATAGCCCTGGAAATTTTTTTATACAGATTTGTGGGAACCTGGTTTTCGGTGTAATATCCTAATACACACACACACACACACACACACACACACACATATATATATATATATATTCTCTGCAATTGAAGATTGCGAGACTGTAAGTCGTGCTATTGACATTGGATATTATGTATATCCACTAATATATATATATATATATACATATATATATCCACTAATATATATATATATATATATATATCCACTAATATATATATATATATATATATATATATATATATATATTTGTATATTTATACATCAATCCTTCCTTTATGCATGTTTCATTAAAAACGACAGACAAGGTGCTACGGTTAAGCTTTTTATTTAATTTTTCTTGTGTTCTAAAAAGAGCTTCCTTTTCTGGACAAAGAGTATGTAAGAACTGTCCAAATGTTTAATATTTCCGAGCGCTTTCGGCTATACATTTAGCCATTATCAAGGATGATTCAATTTTTCAGCTTAATTGAGTGTGCGTTCTGTGTATGAAAATAGACAACTCCCGGATAATAAGTGTTACATTACTGTAATTATTGAACAATATAGTTCATGCCATATTCACGGAAAATCTAGCAGTAAAAAAGAATTCTCTTATTGCTATATTTGTACAAAAACGCAGAACCTTAAAATTTAAATTCAAACTCAGCGTTGCGACCGCATGTTCCAAAACAATAACACATTTCTCATAGCATTTTTTCAGATTACATCTCTATTTTCGTTGTCCTCTTATTACCGAGAAGTAAAAACAAGAACAAATCTATTTCCATACCTGAGGATGTCTGTAGAAACAGACGAAAGCTTGTAAAAAATTAAAAAGACCTTATGCAACTGGAATTTATAAACAGGGATCATATCATACATATATAGGTTCGGGGTTGATGTATCTTATTTAAAGTTTGCGACGAAGTATTCTCGCCATTTAAATCATTAACATTTATATTTGTTTTTTGTATGAATGATTCATGAATTTTTAAATTATATTTGCACCTTTTAATTGAAATTAAATATATATATATATATATATATATATATATATATATATATATTTAACCGAAAGCGGTCAGACATAGTGAACATCCTATTTTATATAAGCAAAATTAAATGAAAAAACTTAATCGCAGTTCCCCTGTCAGTCGAAAGATCTCTAAAAGTGGATTTTAGTCATTACAAAGGATGATTTTATTTTACTTTTAACTGAATATATGTTGTTTTTTGAAGGAATCTAAAGATATAGGGATGTTTTATTTTTTGTTGAGATGTTGAGTGTTTCCGCGTGCGTGTATTGAAATAAGGACAAACACATACGTAGGGAAAAATACTGGTATATCTGAAGAGGTATTTACAACAGAGAGATTAGTAGTCAAACGAACGCAGGTTAGTCAGTAACAATCAGAAAGAGTATAAAGTCCAACTGTATCTTCCGGTAGAGAGACGGAAGTGTGATGTCACCTGATCTTCCCAGAACTCTATAGAACTGTCCTATTAGTAGTAGAGAGATCAGTCCATTCTGATCAGAAGGTGGGTGCGCCCCAACAATTTTCCAAGCACGTTCAGCACATTCTAGCCGTGTTCATAGTTAATATTAATGAGTGTTGGCATTTTCTTTTTCTTTTTTTTTATTAGGGCTTCTATTATTTTTAACCTTTTTATTACATGTGGATCAGATTATTACGCTTGTATTTTCTACAATATATTTCAGATGGAGTCTGGTAATTTTTGCGTGTGTGTTTAAATCAGTTCTAATGGAGCTGTTATCGGATAGCTGTGGTACGTATGTCGTCTCCATAGGCATATAGTAGCGTGATTTATTCAAAACCTTGAAAAATTGAAAAAGAAAAAGTGGAAATATCGTTTAGGACCGAAATCACCTGAAGATTGGAAATTTTAACAAGAAATTTTACAAAGAAACTTCGAAGACGTGATAAAATTGATATTTAAAAGAGTATGAGACATTCACCATTTGAATCCTGGTACCAAGACTAAGGAAATGTGTGTCAGCATCTCATAACGAAATTCTATTTTATTTAGGCTTAATTTATAGCCTAATTGCACGTTATACGAAGGAAAAGCGAGACTTCCATTTGACTACACACACACACACACACACACACACACACATATATATATGTATATATATATATATTGAAGAAATATACTCTTAAGGTGTGCTATATTTATGGGATCAATAAGAGATCAATATCAGAGATAGAGAGTATGTAAATATGAATATAAAAGTGAACATTGAAGTCAACACTCAGAGGCGACAGGCTGTTTCAATCGTTTTGTGGCCTGATCATTGCGACCAGCTTGAAACAGCCTGTCGCCTCTGAGTGTTGACTTCAATGTTCACTTTTCTAAATACACACAGTCTATCTCTGATACTGAGCAATTTATCCCATAAAATATAGCACACCTTAAGAGTATATTTCTTTTATATATATATATATATATATATATATATATAGATAGATAGATAGATAGATAGATAATATTAGTGGTAAATATACATACATATGCAAAAATATATAAATACCCATACATGTATATTTTTAGAAAAAAAAATTCAAGAAGAAGAATCAGGTAGAACTCAATGTCTAGGACAGAGTAAGGATATAATAAAAGGCTTAAACACTAATATTCCATGGTATATTAGTGTTTAAGCTTTTTATTATATATATATATATATATATATATATATATATATATATATATATATATACACACATATACATACACGGGTATAGATAGATAGATAGATAGATATAATACAAATATTATATATAATAATACAGGTAAAAGTTTTGTCACTTAGCTGATTGATGCAACCTTCTTCCGACTCCAGAGTTTCTTAGCCTGAATCCCTCCGTTTACTTGTCAGGTGTGTAGGGTATCAGCAACTCACTGCTTATACACCTCGATTTTTCTTTTTTATTTGCATTTCATTGGTGCAAGCTGTTTTTTTTTCATAGTGGAAGTATGCATTTGCGCGCCTGCGTCGATACGTCCGTCTGCTCGTCCCTGCGTACGTGTAGAATGACGGGGTTATTTGTCCTTTTCGTCCTTTTTTGTTTCATGTCACGCTCACTCCTTAAACTTTTCTCTCTTTTTCTCTTTTCTCTAAATTGTAGCCATTTTGACTTTCTCTTTTCTAGACATAAATTCTCGTTGCTAATTCTTGGGTGTTCTAGAGATAGAGAGAAATTAAGATGTTAATGTTGTCTTTTTCCTTATAAGGAAACATTCAGTATTCATAGACCAGGATCCAGTACCACTGGAGTTGAAATTTATAACATCTGTCACTAAAACAACCTTTCTCAATAGAAAAATTGACGGGACCTTCTTACTTTATGTTTTGTTTGATAGCTTTGAGCTTGATTACTTTATAAATACTGCTGATATATATATATATATATATATATATATATATATATATATATATATATATATATATAATTGTATATTTGGGCAGCAATCCTCTTTTAAACAAGGTCCATTAAAGTCGGCTGATTAAGATTTTTATTCAATTTTTTTTTCTGTTCGTATAAGTGGTTTCTTTTCTCACCAAATCTTTTATATATCCGAGCACTTTCGGCTATTCTATTCCATATATATATATATATATATATATATATATATATATATATATATATATGTGTGTGTGTGTGTGTGTGTGTGTGTGTGTGTGTGTAGAATCCATGACTGACGCCAATTCGGGTTTCGATCCTAGCTAGAGGCAACGGGACGTCTAGCCACTGATGAGCAGTGATACAACGAAACAGTCTGTCTGTGGATGACAGTATATATATATATATATATATATGTGTGTGTGTGTGTGTGTGTGTATCAGCCAGTTATTTGCCTTGCGTGATACACGCTTAGTCAATCATTTATCTTTCGATACATGACGTATTTTTCCCGCAGTAGTTTGCCATTTCTTTCCGCAGTAGACCAATTGCCATCCAACTCGGTCTGTCATAGTATTTATCCATAGCTGGAGGGGGTGGAGAAGAAGAGGATTCATACCTTTGCCGGGGGTATTTGCACATAAGTGAACTTGGCTCTCCGATTCCTCAGTCCGAGCCGCTATTCATTACTACACCATGCCTCCCCACGTGCCTCCCATATACATACATATATATATATATATATATATATATATAATAAAAGAGAAACAATTAACATTGAATAAGCTGTCTTTCTTGATAGGGGACCGTATATTTAAAGATTTTTAAACTCACACAAACACAATTTCACTTTTTCTATGAGTCACTTGAAGTGAGTTAAAATTGATTCCCCAAAACGAACGCGAATGCCAAGTTCACTTATGTGCTATTAAACCGCGGGAAAAGTATGAAATTTCTTCTAAGTTATGAATCTAAAAAATATTTTCTGGTTATAAATGGCCTGTAAAGAGTGAATGAGCCGTAAAAAGGAATCAAGTAATTAAACCTATATTTTTATCACACACACACACACACACATATATATATATATATATATATATATATATATAGTCCAGACCAGCATACATACATACATACATACACACACACATATTTGTGTGTGTGTGTCACACATTATGAAATGGACAAAGTCCGACAATTATTTTTTAAATCATTTTTTATGTTTATACATTCTTTTTATAGATACAAATATTTAAGTAAATGCTCTCTTTATAATAAACAGTATTAAACAACATTTACCGGCCTGAATGTCGAGAAATTTTCACGAAAATATTCGTCCTCCGACAGGAATCGAACCTGTATCCTATACGGAACCGTCATATAGCCTGTCGGAGGACGCATATTTTCTATGAAAATTTCTCGGCTTTTTCAGTAAATGTCATAATATTGTTTATTATAAACAGTCATTTACTTAAATATTTTATGTATAAAGAATGTATAAAACAAAAAATGTTTTAAAATAATTGTCGGACTTTGTCTATTTCATAATGTGTGTCATCATTTGTTTACATTTGGATACGCATTGAGCAGATATGAATGTACGAAAGAATATCATGGAGAATTGTAGTTTAAAAACAGTAAAATCGACCTCCCTAACCGTAACGCTCTTCTGTGGCTAAATCGGTAAAGCACGTCGTGCTATATGACGGTTCCGTATACGATACAGGTTCGATTCCTGTCGGAGGACGAATATTTTCTCTGAAAATTTCTCGGACATTCAGGCCGGTAAATGTCGTTAATAAATTTTATTATAAACAGAGCATTTACTTAAATATTTGTATAAAAAAAACGTATAAACATAAAAAATGTCTTTAAAATATATGTGTATATATATATATATATATATATATATATATATATAAATTATAAAATTGAACAAGCTGTTTCATGCTAGACGCAATAGCCAGGGAATCGTGGCCTGACGATTGCATATAGCACAAAACAGACTGTCGCCTCTAAGTGTTGACTTCTATGTTCACTTTTATATTTACACACGCCTCTATCTCTAATATTGAGCACTTTATCCCATAAATATAGCACATCTTAAGACTATATTTCTTGATATATATATATATATATATATATATATATATATATATATATATATATATATATATATATATGGGTGGTGGAATCTCCTATCGTGAACGATAAATGTGGATCAGCAGTGACTGGTGCCCTTTGTTTCACACTTATACATGCTAGTGGGGGCTATTGTGGAGAAAAACAGGTAACGGAAAGACATATTTCATTTCTGCTTTGTTAAGTGCGAAAGTAGACCTACCTTGCTGTGGTTGACAATGCCAAACTGACAGATGAAATTTGTTAAAGCAGGATTTTGATGGCGTCTCTGCTTCAGAGCTTGACGATGCTGATCATGGTGCTTCAGTCTACCGTCTTCAAAAGCCTTCAGTTTATTGAAACATGCCCATTGCTGTAAAGTTGCTTTCCTGTGCCTTTTCTATAAATACTTTTATGTTGCTTGGATAAGCTCTTCGCTACGGTACTTAGACTATATACATTTAAACGCAGTACTAGAGTGGCAGCAAGGTCTTATCAATTTACAATTGAATTGCCCAGATGTAACCGTAAGTTCTATGCTAACAGTTTCTTTTGTCCACTTCTCACATGTGGAACTCCTTCCAGCTCCATGGTTTGATCTCAAAAAATTAAATGCGATATCAATCGTTATCTACTGTCTTTCATATATATATATATATATATATATATATATATATATATATATATATAATTATGTAAAACAAAGCATAATATTTTTCTAAATAAATCCACATTACAACTAAAAAACGTTAGCGGCACCTCTCTTCTCTTCTTTTTAATATACATACTTTTTCTCATTCATTTCTTTTTTTATATATATATATATATATATATATATATATATATATATATATTTAGGCAGCAAATTCTCTTTTAGCCAAGTCCGATTGAATAAATTACTGACATTATGTCTGCTAATTTTTGACACAATCTGTTCATGCTCACGAATAACTTTCCTTTTATTGATATTAAATGATGTGAGACATATGCTATAACTGTTTAAATTTTTTTCATTTTCATTTCCCAAATACTTCCGGCCTTCTTCCAAGATCATCTTCAGGGGTGCAAGTAGTACAAAATTATATGTTGTTCATGGGTACAAGTATTTATACAAAGCTGTGGGTTGGTATACATTACCGTAATTTTTTATTATGCTTTTAAATGCAAACGGTTGACAATGTGCTGATTGATCATAGAACATGAGAAAAACTATCCATTATGGATTTTTTTCCCTATATGTTTAATGTCACGGTCATGCGCGCATTAAAACGTGAAAACCAGCTGTTCCTTTATAGGCATTTCAGATCATTACTGCAGTATTCATCGTTAATACTCTTCAGTGCCGGCTGTAATTTTTTTTAATATAAATTACTTCTACGATCTGTAGCTTGAATTTATTATTTTCTTGTTGTAGGATAGTTGTGTTGTCGATCAATAATTTTATACATTGTGAATACGGACAGGAATGTTGTTGTAGATATCTCGCAATGGACGAATGGTCAGACACACACACATACACACACACACACACACACACATATGAGAAAAAGAGTACACCGTGGTCAACATCGAGTGGCGATAGTCTGTTTGTTTCGTGCTTACATCACATCATGAAACAGACCGTCGCCACCCGTTGTTGAGCTCAGTGTCCACCCTTGTATTTACACAAGCTCTATCCCGGATATGAACATTTTACCCCAAATATAGAATGTCTGAAATCTATAATTTATATACGTACGGGGGGGGGTCTTACGACAGAGCTCCGTTCTTACGATACGTCATACTCGATTTTCCGTGTAAGACGGAACGTATCCACGATATTCCGTGAATAAGCAATTACGTCACTTACGTATTTCAAGGGAATAGTAAAGTAATAATCTCGATCGTAACAACACAATTTTTATGATATATCTTAACACAATTATGACTTAAAAACACATGGAGGACATCATTATAATACAAATGATGAAATGGATTTTTTTTAAGCTGCTTGTATATTTATTGTAAGTGATGACATTGGGTTTCGGTAGATGAGTGTAAGATCTTCTCTCGCAGGCGAAATAGGAAGAAAAAATTGTAAAAATCTGTGTGACATTGATTAGCTAGATTACAAGAAGTAAAAATATTTATTATTTAATGAAAATAATATAAAGCTGAACAAAGAGTTGGAATAGATAAAATAAACACACATATATATATATATATAGATAGATAGATAGATAGATAGATACAGAGATAAAATGAAGATAGAGAGAAAAAGAGAGAATAAGAGAGAGAAGAAATTTGAACAAAAATTTGAAACAAACTTTAGAAATTTGGAAAAACTGATATATATATATATATATATATATATATATATATAAGAGAGAGATGCACAGACTTAGACAGATATGCACAAACTTCAATAGATATGCACGTAGATAGATAGATGATAGATAGATAGATGAATATGAAAGACTGATATAGATAGATGTATACAGACTGAGATAGATAGATAGATAGATAGATAGATAATAATGAAAACACTGATATAGATAGATATGAACAGACTGAGATAGATAGATAGATAGATAGATAGATAGATAGATAGATAGATAGATGAATACATACATACATACATAATGAAATGACTGATGAACAGACTGAGATAGATAGATAGATAGATAGATAGATAGATAGATAGATAGATAGATAGATAGATAGATAATGAAATGACTGATGAACAGACTGAGATAGATAGATAGATAGATAGATAGATAGATAGATAGATAGATAGATAGATAGATAGATAAATGATGATGAGAATGACTGATGACAGACTAGATAGATAGATAGATAGATAGATAGATAGATAGATAGATAGATAGATAGATGAATGATATGAAAAGACTGAGATTGATAGATATTCATGATACATTATCATTTCTGATATGTTCGCGTGGTCCAAGGCGTTTTCTTCCTCTTGTGAAAGCAATTTGATTTTGGTTCCGCTCGAGCGATACGTAACATCTTATTTTCTTTCTTTTTTTCCTTTTTTTCTTTAAACTTCTTTCTTTCTTTCTTTCTTTCTTTCTTTCTTTCTTTCTTTCTTTCCAGAATCGCACTCCTTCTTTTGGCCCTCTCTCTCTCTCTCTCTCTCTCCTTCTCTTTCCCCGCTACTCATCTCTTTCTACCTTTCTGTCGCCCATTCTTTCGATCAGATTCTGTCTGTCACGTGACATCTGATTGATTTCATCGTCGTCTGTTTTTTTTTTCTTTTTCGTTTTTTTTGTTGTTGTTGTTGTTGTTGGTATTTTTCTTTTCTTTTTTTTTTCAATTTTCAGCCTATCTAAGCACAAATATCTACGATACGCACATAGTGTTTAAGATAAACACACGAAAACGCACTTCCTGACCTTGTGTATGGCTACACCCACTAAATTAAAATGTAATAAAACTTTGCTTACGCAGGATATGGACACACGCTTAGACAGGAGGTCGCTACATGCGTACACACACGCACAGGCGCGTTTGTTCTTGCAGGAGCAACACAGCGCAAGTCATCGACACGGACACGTCTTTTTGTAATGCTATCATCAACAATAATACACATAAACTCCGCACGTCTGACCGTGGCCGGCTCGTTCGCGTCCCAGTGACGCATATCGCTATCTCCTCCCACCAACCCTCGCAAAACTCCTCCCTTTATTCCTTCGCAACATCATCATTTCTTACAGATAAAAGCGCGCCAATATCTCACTTCTTGTTTCTCTGTTTCCCGCCCAAAGTAGATGACTACTACGACCACAACTGTAGCGTTGTTCCTTGATTCGGAATAAACCACCTTCCGACATACTTAAGTCTTTCTCAAATTTCTTTACTTTCATAGATTTATTTATTCATTTGTCCAGGATTTTTTCTTTCTTTCTTTCTTTCTTTCTTTCTTTCTTTCTTTTCTGCTAGCTTTTCGTTTCAATAGGTATCTTTCTTTCGGCTCTTTCTTTCTTTCTTTCTTTCTTTCTTTCTTTCTTTCTTTCTTTCTTTCTTTGTTTGCTTCTTTCTTTCTTTATTTATTTTCTGCGAGTTTTTCCTTTCATTTCAATACGTTTCTTTAAACTTCTTTCTTTCTTTCATTCTATCTTTCTTTCTTTCTTTCTTTCTTTCTTTCTTTCCTCCTTTCTTTCTTTCTTTACTTTTTCTTTCTTTCTTTTGTCTCTTCTTTCTTTCTTTCTTTTCTGATAGCTTTTCGTTTTATTTCAATACGTCTCTTCTGTCTTTCTTTTCTTTTCTTTTCTTTTCTTTTCTTTTCTTTTCTTTGGACATGCGGTTACCATGAGGGTGTGATGTATATGTTTGATGGATAGAGCCCACTTTAATATCTGGTCTTTATTATTATTATTATTATTATTATTATTATTATTATTATTATTATTATTATTATTCGTGTCGCATATTGGCATAATCGATGAAAAAGCTCTTCTTGAGCCATGGTATTAATAAAACTCTTCACCAATCAAGAACCCCCTCAGACTAACTTATGGTAGTTTATGAAGCTCTATAAACACAATTTTATTTCTCCCCGAAGCGTTTTATTCAGTTTGGTAGGTTGTGTTCCAAGTGCTCTCATTACTACAGGAATTTGTTCTATATTCATGTTTTATAACTTCTTGCATTATTAATATTATTATTATTATTTACTAGTTTTAACCTGTGGAAATTTGACGGTTTTCCTATTTGACGAGTTCTGCGACAATAAAAAATATCTAGAAATTCCTCTGTCGCAGCGTTAAATATTTGAGATTAATATAACTTTAACAAGATATTACAATAACAATCCTAAATATGAATACTAATCGATATTTTAAGAAGTAAGGGGGTACAATCGAAAAGATTTGAAATTGATGACTTTTTTTCCCATTTCACTGATACAGACGTTAAAGACTTTTATATTCCCTTCTTCTTTCTTTCTTTCTTTCTTTCTTTCTTTCTTTCTTTCTTTCTTTCTTTATCTTACATTGTCTTAATGAAACCAAGTAGCTTCTCTGATATATATTTTGTCTTTCCACGCGATCAAAACAGAATAGTCCATAATTTATGCGATTTT
Source organism: Acanthosepion pharaonis (assembly GCA_903632075.3). NCBI lineage: Eukaryota > Metazoa > Mollusca > Cephalopoda > Sepiida > Sepiidae > Acanthosepion > Acanthosepion pharaonis. The sequence goes on from CAHIKZ030000343.1 coordinate 533,505, forward strand.
AGCAGGAGACGTTGAACACTTCTATCTTTCCTTTTTTTTTCTTTCTTTTTCTCACTGAAACCAAGTAGCCTTGCTGATATGTCTTTTCCATCTTCCCACGCGATCAAAATTTATTATTTATGAAGTATTGGCAAGGCGTAACGGTCGTGCTAACTAACGGAGGAATCACAATTATAATATGATGCTGATGATTATTTTTCATGTTATTTTGAATTATTATGTCTATACTTGTGTTACATTTGTTTGTTTTATTTTATATATATATATATATATATATATATATATATATATATATATATATCTTTCGCTTGAGGATGAAATGGAACTAATGTCTTTAATTTAATTGCAAAATTAAATTTGTGGCTTTTTAGCTTCCATTTTTGAAACATAGTTAGAACTATGTAGTGGAAAAACATATTTTAAATCAATTAATTTATAATATTAATGCTCTGTAAATTTACATTGAGCACTATTTTGTAAAAATAAAAATATCTATTAGAACACCGGATTATATATCTTACTGATCTTTCTTTTTTTAAATACATATATATATATATATATATATATATATATATATATATATATATATATATTTTTGCGGAATAAAAAAATTAAACCGTCTCTGTATGTCTGCATGTTAAATATGTCATCATCATTGTTACGGGTTTGAATAATTGCTATTATTTGCCACACTACAAAGTTAAAGTAAATACTTCGTTTAATAACAAATGAATATAAAAGTAAATATAAGTAAAACAATTTTCAAAGATGAATGAAATTGCTTTATATAATAAAAAAAATAAAATTAAAACGTGTGTAAAAACAAAATTATTCTGGCTCTCGGAGAAACCGTGGAATCGTGATGACTTATGGGTTAGATTTGATCATCTCTTTGGCTGTCAGGTTCTTGTGACTCTGAAGCTAATGTTCGAATCTGAACAAAAGTGTGTCCTTTATTTCTGTTCCCGCTCTCACCAATCAGAGTCTGGCAGAAAGAAAGATGAAAATATGCTTCGGGAAAAAAAGAAGAAAGAAAGAAAAGAAAGAAAGAAAGAAAGAAAGAAAGAAAGAAAAAAATATGAAATAAAAGACGGTAAAGTGAAGAAATAAAATTACACAGAAAGAAAAGAAAGAAAGAAAAAAGAAAGAAAGAAAGACCTTGAAGGAATGTTGATTGGAAACATGAAAAGTAAGAAAAAGAAAAAAGAAAGAAAGAAAAAAAAAAGAAAGAAAGACTTTGAAGAAATAACTATTTAACCATGAAAAGAAAGAAAAGAAAGAAAGAATGAAAGCGACAAAAAAGAACGAAAGAAAGGGAAAAAGATTAGATTGAAGAAATAACTATTTAACTATGAAAAGAAAGAAAGAAAGAAAGAAAGAAAGAAAGAAAGGAATATGAAATAAAGACGGTAAAGTGAAGAGATAAAATTACACAGAAAGATAGAAAGAAAGAAAGAAAGAAAGAAAGAAAGAAAGAAAAAAAAAGAAAAGACTTT
>CAHIKZ030000343.1:542500-597500 GCA_903632075.3 Acanthosepion pharaonis
TCTAGGAGAAGGAAAACTATGAATTCAAAACCTGCGGAGGGTCGTTTGGGGACCTTGTGGCACTTAGTGCACCAGGTCTCTGTATTCGGCCCTTCAAAAAGTGTGGATGCTCCTGCACGAAACCTTCACCACTATAATCAAATCTCATGTGCCGGTGTCGGGCTGTCGGTTTCCTGGGAACTGATCTACTTGACCCTCATTAGTCGAGTATATATATATATATATATATATATATATATATATATATATATATATATATATATATAAAGATGGATAGATAGATAACAATGACTGTGTCAGGGTTGAATAAGAAATTTCGAAATCAGTCTTATTGACCGATTAAGAAAAGAAGGCCAACGGCGAAAATTGTCAGCAAATATTCCTGTTGCTATGTCCCGGGATGTAGGTCACTAGTGGGACTAAAGGGTCACATACGACAGAGGCATAAAAATAATGAATGAGGTTGCCAGATCATCATACGTCGAAATAGACTGGATATTAAGTCATATATACATACATACATACATACATAAATATATATATATATACTGTCATGTTGTATTGATAATGTTATCTTTATGAATATGTCCTGAAGATGGTTTATTAGACCGAAACGTCCGACGTTGACATATTAACATTAAAACAGCATAATTGTATATAAGGATTTTTGTTTGTTTTTTCCGTATATATTTTTCTTCATATATATATATATATATATATATATATATATATATATATATACTGTATTGTTTTACTTTTCTCTATTGTCTTTACTATTATTAGCTTTTTTTATGCGAGCTTTTCAATATATTTTCCCAATTATTATATTAATATGTAGTAATTCTTGAGGGGATGAGTTTATTTCTTTAAAATTATGGAAAACAGACACCCCACTTTATATCCATATCTTATCTTCATACTCGTTGACCCATGCCATCAAGATGATGCCATATTTTGTTAAGTCTTTACTATTATTAGCTTTTCACATGTGAGCATTTCAATATATTTTTCCAATTATTATATTAATATGTAATAATCCTTGCGGGGGATCAGTTTATTACTTTAAAATAATAGAAAACCGATCCCCCACTTTATGTCCATTAGAATCTTATCTTTGTACTCATTGACCCATGCCATCAAGATGATGTCATATTTTATTAAGTCTTTACTATTATTAGCTTTTCACATGTGAGCCTTTCAATATATTTTTCTAATAATTATATATCTATAGTAATTCTTGGCGGGGGATCATTTTATTACTCTAAATTAAAGGAAAACTGATCCCTCACTTTATGTCAATTTAGTAATTCATTGCCATCTTTGTTATTATTACGACGACATTTCAGCCATTGTCGCCTCTGATCTTCATCAGATGTTTGTTGATCCGTATAGCCGATTTGAAATTGAAGATTTTGTTATATCTACGGTGGTACCATGTCTAGAGATATTTCGCATTGTCCTCTTTTTTTTCATTAGGGTCCAGTTATTCTGAGAGAAACCGACTTTATACAAATATACATGAACAGAAGCCGTATCAGATGATGGGGGGGTGCTGAAAAATTGCCGCTCGGAACACAAAGGAATAAATTTTGATAATTGGTAACATTTTCAAAAATGGTTTGTACAGAGAAATTTTCGGTATCGGTGTATGTGTGTGCGTCAGATGATTTTAGAGTCAGTCGTTCACTTTTGAACCGACTGTTCGGTTGAACTCTCTTCCGACGGACGGGAGGAACCCGAAGGAGGCTACGCCGAAGGGCGGAGTCTCCTTCCGGGAGGTAAAACCGGCCCTGAACCCGTTTATACGGGTTCAATGGGCATATTTTTGGCCGAGCCCACGGGCTCGGAATGCCCACGTTAAAAAGGCCTTGTGCCACATGACACCCTCGTGGGGGGGTGACTCAATATCGTCAGAGGATTTTTACTACGTTAATACAAAGACATACCATCTCTCCACGTAACTATCCCTCCGTCTCAATCACTTTTTATCTATCTATCTATCTATCTATCTATCTATCTATCTATCTATCTATCTATCTATCTCAGTCCCTTCATCCATCTATCTATCTATCTATCTATCTATCTATCTGAGCATGTTTATATCTATCTGAATTTGTTTTTATCTGTCACTCTTAACCTGTTTATATCTATTTATCTAAACCTGCTTTTATCTATCTATCTATCTATCTATCTATCTATCTATCTATCTATCTATCTATCTATCTATCTCAGTCCCTTCATCTATCTATCTATCTATCTATCTATTATCTATCTGTTCGAGCATGTTTATATCTATCTGAATTTGTTTTTATCTGTCACTCTTAACCTGTTTATATCTATTTATCTAAACCTGCTTTTATCTATCTATCTATCTATCTATCTATCTATCTATCTATCTATCTATCTATTCCGGCCTCCGTATCTGTCTGTCTATCTATTCCGGCATCTGTGTTTGTCTATCTATCTCTCTAGCTATCTATCTATCTATATGTGTTTATTTTATCTATTCCAAATCTTTGTTCAGCTTCATACTATTTTCATTAAATAATAAATATTTTTACTTCGAGGTATCTATCTATCTAAAGCTGTTTCTATCTATCTATCTATCTATCTATCTATCTATCTATCTATCTATCTAAAGCTGTTTCTAGCTATGTATCTATCTAAAGCTTTTCTATCTATCTATCTATCTATCTATCTATCTATCTATCTATCTATCTATCTATCTAAAGCTGTTTCTAGCTATGTATCTATCTAAAGCTTTTCTATCTATCTATCTATCTATCTATATCTATCTATCTATCTCCCGAAGATCTTCAAGAATTATATATATTGGTTGGAATCAGCTTTCGGAGTGAAGAGACTCCATTGCATAAAAGACGCAACGTATTTTAGCAAGAGACCAGTGCTTTACAAAACATGACAAAAGCTCTTTAATTGTATCATTATTATTATTATTGATTCCTTCTTACGAGTACGCATTTCCTGCCCCCACCCCGCATCCACAAAAAAAAACATTGATTGATTTTAAAGGAAAATCAGTTGTAAGCAAATTAGATAGGAACAGAAAACGTTCAGTGGTTGCATTTCTCCTGTTTGCTCTGTTTCTTCAGGACGTCGCCGATCATGACTCTCCATTGTAGACTTTAGCATCCCTTTGCTAAGTTGACTAACACACCGTTTCGCCATCAATTCACACAGTTTCATCGGGTGGGTAACTTGCTGCCATCTACTGTCACTTTTTCCTTCAATATATCCCTTGAATGTCAAATTCCTTCCCCATTATGTATCCAAGAAATTTAACCTGTCTCTTTCTGATTGTAAAAAAATGTTTTCCTTTTTGTTTTCATTTTCTATAAGACTTCATCGTTGTTTAAGCGCTCCATCTATGGAATTCTCAGCATCCTTCTGTAGAACCATATTTCTGTTGCTTCAAGTCTCTTCTACACATGTGAACTCATAGATAATGTTCGTTCTTTGTAATTTTGACTTAACTGGTGTGTTGTTATTTTTGAGGATGAAGTTAGCTGTCTTTTTTATATATATATATATATATATATATATATATATATATATATACATATAAATTTATCATTTATTTTTCACCTACCTATTTGTCGTCATTAATAGAGTCTGTACATACATTCATACATACATACATTCATCATATATATATATATATATATATATATATATATATATATATATATATATATAGGTTTAATTAAAGACAACAGACAAGGTATTACGATTAAGGTTTTTATATAATTTTTCTTGTGTTCGAAGTGTTTTGTTTTTTGGACACAGAGAACATACATATATGTCCTTATGGAACATTTACTATCAATACATGAATTAAAATAAGATACTGTCATGGGTCCTTACCTATAACTACAGAATGAACTCTTCATAACACTATGTATACTACGCCTCTCAAGAGAAAGGGTCGATTCAAGCCGAGCTTCTCGACTTGACGGTCGAACTCTCTGCCTCTGAGCAGAAAGGAACCCGGACGAGGTTCCGCCGAAGGGCAGAATCTCGTTCGGGGTAAATGACCTACCCGATCTCGTTTTTTACGAGTCATACGGGCATATTTTTGGCTGAGCCTACGGGCTCAGAAACCCACGATAAAAAATGACCTTGTGTCGCATGCAACCCTCGTGGTGGGGTGGCTAGATACTGATTCAAGCCGAGCTTCTCGACTTGACGGTCGAACTCTCTGCCTCTGAGCAGAAAGGAACGGACGAGGTTCCGCCGAAGGGCAGAATCTCGTTCGGGGTAAATGACCTACCCGATCTCGTTTTTTACGAGTCATACGGGCATTTTTGGCTGAGCCTACGGGCTCAGGAAACCTAATGATAAAATGACCTTGTGTCGCATGCAACCCCTCGTGGGTGGCTAGATACTGATTCAAGCCGAGCTTCTCGACTTGACGGTCGAACTCTCTGCCTCTGAGCAGAAAGGAACCCGGACGAGGTTCCGCCGAAGGGCAGAATCTCGTTCGGGGTAAATGACCTACCCGATCTCGTTTTTTACGAGTCATACGGGCATATTTTTGGCTGAGCCTACGGGCTCAGGAAACCCACGATAAAAATGACCTTGTGTCGCATGCAACCCTCGTGGGGGGTGGCTAGATACTGATTCAAGCCGAGCTTCTCGACTTGACGGTCGAACTCTCTGCCTCTGAGCAGAAAGGAACCCGGACGAGGTTCCGCCGAAGGGCAGAATCTCGTTCGGGGTGAATGACCCACCTGATCTCGTTTTTTTACGAATTATACGGGCATATTTTTGGCTGAGCCTACGGGCTCAGAATCTCGTTCAGGGGAAACCCACGATCTCGTTTTTACGAGTTATACGGGCAAAAATGACCTTGTGTCGCATGCAACCCTCGTGGCGGGGTGGCTAGATACTGATTCAAGCCGAGCTTCTCGACTTGACGGTCGAACTCTCTGCTTTTGAGCAGAAAGGAATCCGGACGAGGTTCCGCCGAAGGGCAGAATCTCGTTCGGGGTGAATGACCTACCTGATCTCGTTTTTACGAGTCATACGGGCATTTTTTTGGCTGAGCCTACGGGCTCAGGAAACCCACGATAAAAATGACCTTGTGTCACATGCAACCCTCGTGGGGGGTGGCTAGATACCGATTCAAGCCGAGCTTCTCGACTTGACGGTCGAACTCTGCTTTTGAGCAGAAAGGAACCCGGACGAGGTTCCGCCGAAGGGCAGAATCTCGTTCGGGGTGAATGACCTACCTGATCTCGTCTTTACGAGTTATACGGGCATATTTTTGGCTGAGCCTACGGGCTTGGGAAACCCACGTTAAACTTGGCCTTGTGCCACATGCAACCCTCGTGGGGGGGTGGCTAGATACCGAATCGTGTCGAGCCGATAGTAGTTCACTCCAAACCAGACTGACAGTCATACTAACACCTCCCACATCTTGCATTATTATTTCGTGTAATATACCTTCGTTATTTCTACTATTGTGTTCGTGTTGTTCTTCCTTGGTCCTAACCTGCACCATGACAGATACGGAACAAAACCGACAGAATAAAGAACAAATAGGAAACGTTTACAAATTTGACATGTTTCGATTTTATTTAAGCTTCATCAGAATTTTTTGAAACACTAAATTCAAGCTTTTCCTATATTTTTTTTTTCATATATATATATATATATATATATATATATATATATATATATATATATAGATAGATAGATAGATAGATAGATAGATAGAAAGAAAGATACATTGATATATATATATATATATATATATATATATATATATATATAAAGAGAAAAGGATAAAAAGGTGTGTGGGTGTATATATATATATATATATGAATTGGTATCAAATGTAGGTCAAATATGAATTAGAATCCGACTGAATAATGGGATAAGGAACAAACTCGAAAACATCTAGAAATCTAACAAAAACGAATGGACATTATAATCCGCCATAGACAAACCAGAATTATGATACATATATACACATGAATTATAAATACGATGCTGCTTGACAAAGATTGGTGAACGGGAGTTCTACGAAAACAATGAAAGGCAAAAAAAATTAAAAAAAATAACTGAATTTCGCTTCCTCCTCCATATTTCATTCTCTGGTGAAGAATTCATAAAAGTGAAACATCTTACATCTACAAATGTTTCCTATTTGCTTCTTATCCTGTCATATATATCTATTCATTACGGTGGACTGATGGACCCAAGGTCTACTTAACCAATCAAAGACAAAATAAATTAAAAATAGCCGACTTTTCACGTCCTTCTTCCTATTACATTCTCTGATGAGGATGTCCTACATATATATATATATATCTGTGTGTGTGTGTGTGTGTGTGTGTGTGTGTGTGTGTGTGTGTTATAGTTAAATCTGTGCCCTAGTGGATGAGATTTGGGACTCTAGCATTTTATCATTTCATCAGACTAAAATGATGTTTACATTGATTACATATACGCATGAAGGAGAGGGAATCACTGATGTTTTTTATTTCAATTCCTATTTCATTTTTTTTTAAATATCTATTTGTGTATATAGACTAACCGATTTCATTTAGTTATTTTACTTTTTGCGTATGTTTTTATCACTTTTCTTATCAAACATTGTGATAACAGAAGATCTACCAAGAAAAGGAAAAGGTTGTATGGACCTGAACGTTTATTGTGGGTGATCTAGCGATTAGAGCACTTTCTATACACTCTCTTCTTAATAAATTGTTTTTTTTTTTTTAGAACAACATTTTTTTAATCAAAATTATAGTGAACGTTTATTGTGGGTGATCTAGGGATTAGAGCACTTTCTATACACTCTCTTCTTAATAAATTGTTTTTTTTTTAGAACAACATTTTTTTAATCAAAATTATGGTGAGACCCATTACAGTAACTAATGCTGTTAATGTGCTGTTTTAAATATTTGTGTTCATATCATATTTTATTTAAATTACTTGAAGTTTCTCCTATGTATTCCTTGTAGCAATCATTACAGGTGATAAAATAAATTCCTCCTTCAAGCTTGAACTTATTTTTTTCGTTGGTTAACTAATTTATCGTTTTAGAAATAGCTTTAATAAATTTTAGGTTAACTTTAAATAAATTATTTTCAATTTGTAATACAGTTAGTCGGTAGAACAATATATTTTGATTTTATTTTTTAAAAATATTTTCCAGCGTTTCGTTTCGGTTGGAATCAGAAATAATTGCGGTACTGGATGAACTTAATATTGTTTTGAGATATAAAATAATTTTATATCGTTTTTCGATATATATATATATATATATATATATATATATATATATATATATTGAAATGGACTAAGTACGATAATTTAATATATTTTTTGTTTATACGTTATTTTTATAGATACTTATATTTAATAAATACGCTGTTTATAATAAAAAAAGTATTTTACTTAAATATTTGTATCTATAAAAATAACGTATAAAAATAAATATATTAAAATTTAACGATTTTATATTATATAATGTCATTTGTTTACGTTAAGATACGCTTCGAGCAGCTACGAACGTTCGAGAGAAATCCTGGAAAGTTTGTAGTTCAAAAACTTAACCTAAAAATTTAAACTTGCTAACCAAACGCTTCCACTGTAGCTAAATGGTATAGCACGTCAGGCTATATGACGGTTCTTTGTAGGATATAGGTTCAGTTCCTGTCGGAGGACATATTTTCTTTGAGATGTCTAAGACGTTCGGGCTGGTAAATGTTTGTTAATACTGTTTATTATAAACAGAGCATTTACTTACATATTTGTATTTATAAAAATAACGTATAAACAATAAATATATATGCGCGCGTGTGTGTGTGTGTATTAGAATTTCATAGTCAATATGCGTCCTCCGATAGGAATCGAACCTGTATCCTACACGGAAACATCATATAACATAACGTGATTAGTTACGAAGGAGTGTCTGGTCAGCATGTTCGATTTTACTGCTTTAAAATACAAATTTGCCTTGAAATGAGGAGGCCGCATATTTTCTATAAAATTTCTCGGACGCTCAACCGGCAAAATGGCATAACATGTCAAGCTATACGACTGTTCCGTGTAAGATAGAGGTTCGATTCCTGTCGGAAGACATATATTCTCTTTGAGATTTCTCGGACATTCAGGCCGATAAATTTTGCTAATACTGTTCATTATACACAGAGCATTTACTTAAATATCTGTATCTATGTATATATATATATATATATATATATATATATATATATATATATATATATATATATATATATATATATATATATATATTCTTAAGGTGTGCTACATTTATGGGATAAAGTGCTCAATATCAGAGAGAGAGATCGTGTAAATATATAAAAAGTGAACATTGAAGTCAACACTTAGAGGCTGTTTCATGCTAGATGCATGAAACAGCCTGTCGCCTCTCAGTGTTGACTTTGATGTTCACTTTTTCTATATATATATATATATATATATATATATATATATATATATATATATATGACTATGGGTGTGTTAGAATAAGGATGCTTATAGGGAACCGTAAGATAAAAAAAGTAAAAACTTATGTATAAAGTAAGGGTTTTTAAACCGGATGTTCCGTTATATAAAATTCTTAACTGTGGTGATCTCATAAGATGAATACATTTTTTTTAGATCTACTATCCTACCATAACTTTTAAATGCTTATTTTGATTTTTGTTTTGTGTTTTTTGGGGGGTGGGGGTGGGGGGTTTAGTTTTTTTTTTTTTTTTTTTTTTTTTTGCTTTTGATTTGTATCTATTTTCTGGAATGAGACAAGAAGAATTTCTTCCGTACATAAGACTTATATAAAAGTTTTAGAAGCCAGTGCTTCAAAAACAAAAAAGAAAAAAAAAATGATGATAATTTTTTTATTAATAAATTTTGAAAATTAATGGTAGCAATTGTTTTAAACAAACGACAATGCACATCCCAAGAGAATTAGCTGAGAAGAAGTGCAGCTGAAAGTTGTGTTTTGTTGTCTGTAGTCGATAAGCACAAAATGCAAATTACATATATGTTGTAGAATAGTTTTCACAGTGGACGCTTGTATTTCACTAAGTCGGTCCTAAATTAGGTTCGACGTACAAAACGTTAGGAACTTGAAATAATAGTTAATTACGCAGCAATCTAGTTGTGGTGGTTGATACTTTAATGTCCGACATCGACTGACACACACAACTCACTGAGCAGTATTTAGTCACCCCCACCCCCACGAGGGCATCATGTGGCACAAGACCGGTTTAACGTGGGATCTCCGAGCCCGTGGACTCGGCCAAAAATATGCCCTTTGAACCCGTATAAACGGGTTCGGGGTTGGTTTACCTCGCCGAAAGAGACTCCGCCCTTCGGCGTAGCCTCGTTCGGGTTCCTCCCCGTCCGAAGGCAGAGAGTTCAACTGGTCAGCTGGTCGTCCGACTTCAGACTGAACTCGGACCAGCTCACTGAGCTCCCCTGGCGACTGCTACTACTACTACTTATTATCTGTGGGAGAGTCTATTTACAATAATATAGGAGATACCAAAATCAAACAGATACGAAAAATTTAAATAACTGTGTTCTAACAGAGAACGGAAATCAGAAGATGCTTTGGAATATCCAAAGTTGCCTTCCAAAAGCTAAGCAGAGTATTAAGAGACAGAAAAACTTCGTTAGAAACAAAAAAAGGGTCGTGATATCTTCCCTCATATATGGCAGTTAATGCTGGGCAATCTCCTCAAAGATAATGAAATGACTACAGCGAGATACTCAAAGAATACAGTTTCCACAAAAAGTCTTCTACGAACCTTCTATAACCCAAATGCTGGCAAACAACTGGTCCCAAACTATTAGGTACTGTGAATGTTAAGATCTCTAAGCCTTCTTTCCTCATTATGTCGGGTGTAACAGAAAAAGTAGTCCAAATCGTGTAACCGCAAAATTGTCAATTTGTTAGATTAAGCTTTTCACCGTGGTATCTTAGAAATGAATAAAGATATCTTACTGGAATTCTTTGAGGTTCTTATAACACTATTGAACGCTACTTTGAACATTAATAATGTATAAATACTCTCCAAGCTTAACAGAAGAATCATAAAGGAAAATGACATGTTCATCATTAATTAATCATAGCTAAGGATCGGAAACAAATGAAAGATTTAAATTAAGTTCAAATATATATATATATATATATATATATATAATTCCAGGTCATTTTCCAATTTATTCTAGATGATCTTCGCCCTCTCTAACCTTCTAATAATCTGTCCTGGGGTAACAAGTTTCCTCACATGTTTCACGTACGATTTCATTTTCAAGTCATTTTTCACTGTTCTTGGGACTGCCATAGGTGAAATTCCTCTCACACGTGCCAAACGTCTTATAGAATGAGTTGGATCTTTTCTAATTCATTTCTTCATCTCTAAGTTGAAATGATGATCCTTTTTTTCCTGTTGTGACCTCCTCATTCTGTTTTTCTCTCTGCTGTTCCCTCTTTTTTAAAACTTATTCACCGTTCTCTTGATGGAAGCCAGAGTATAAATGTTGATATGATTACTGAAGGCCTGAATGATCTTTTTCCTCTCACCGTAGGCATTTTGTCTTGTCTTATTAATTTGCTAGTTTATTTTTTTACAATGATATTCAGTCTGTAAAAGGAACGAGTGTCCTGGGTAAGACGATAAACTACATCCAACAGCAAGGCCTCTGATCAGAAGCTTTTGAAGAGCGTAGAACCACCTCTTAATTGCTGCTGTTCCTAGGTCAACCCTGACTAGGGTGGTAGCACCTCTTGGGGTCCCATCTATGAGTAACCACCAAACTGGGGTCAAAACACTATAAAAGTGTAAAAATAGGTTTTAATACAAGAAATCATTTGTAAAAAATTATTACCAGCAATACATTTTTGAAAAAAAATATTACCAGCAATTCATTACTTAGACTATTGTCCTCATCTTTGTCGCCATATTTATTACAACGTCTCGGCTGTTATACGCTTATACGATGGAATATCGAACTGAACCCTTTATTTCGCTCACTGCTCTAGTTCCACGTGCCATGTCTAATAGATGCCAGTTATCAGTTATCTCCTGCTGAGTTTTCCACCGACTTAACCAGGTATTGAACTCATACTCTTTGGGTCCTGTCACTGGATCTAATGACGCCTTTATCCACTGTGCCAGGTGTCCTGTGTATGAATATCTGGGTATTATAAACCTAATGTCTTCAGCAACCATTTTTTAACCAGTGCTCATATTGCAATTTTTGCTGTTATCATTGCATTATAGACAGATACAAATAATACATTTTTGAAAGAAAAATATTACCAGCAATAAAAATTTTGTCATCATTAAATGAGGTGGTGATATGCCGTAAAACAAAACAAACTAAAGGAAACAAGGAACAAAATCTACTAGAGTTAGAGCGTTACAGAGTAAGGACCACAATTTATGAGGATAGGTTGGGAAAATAACGGTTGATTCTAAACTTGAATAGGATAAGTTTGTAGTGTTCGGAGTAAGTTCTACAAGGAAGCGATACGTAGGAAAAAAGCTCCTCGGTAGAAGTTACATCTCACCAATGGAATATAAAGGGAATGAGGGTGTTTCGTTACAATGGGTGTGGCAGGGCGACTCTTATCCATGACGGTTAAAACTGGTTTGTTTGTTTTATTCCGTTTTACGGCATATCAACATCTCAATGGGTTATTTAATACCAACAAGATTTTTATTGCTCGTAATATTTTTTTTTCTTTTTCAAGAATGTATTGCTGGTGTTAAAACCTATTTTTACAATTTTAGTATTTTGACCTCACTTTGGGGGTTAACTATTTGCCGATAGCCGGGACCCTAATAGGTGCTAACACCGCGGATCTGGGTTGACCTGGGAACACCTGCAATTAAGACCTGGTTCCAAGCTCCTGAAAACATCCTGATCAGCGGCCTTGTTGCCTGATGTAGTTTATCATCATACCCAGGACGTTTCATTGTGGGGAGGGGTCTTCCCCTCTGCAGAGGTACAGCCGGCATATTCTGAAGATCCAACCGACAGGGCATGTCAAAAATGGAAGAACTAAGAAATGCAGCTCGTCAGAACACCTTGCTTGCGACGTGGAATGGGGGCTGTAGAGTGGGAAATAATTCATCACCCACAAGGACGCGGAGACGCTTTTGGACTGAAAAGTAAAGACAGTGAAGCTCCAGCACATATATGATCGAGGATACAGAAGGAGTCTTACTGGAGTATTACAGTGAACCGACTATTTTCCCAGCATCTTTATGGATCCTATGTACGAGTTCCAATTGTAGTCTAGGTTGAGTTTAAGCCCCAAGAGTCGCTCAAGACAGAAGACCTTCATGAAAGGAGACCCGTTGATCACGATTTTAGTTTTTATGCTTTTTTAAGATTTCTATTTTGCTTTTAATTCGTTGCATTAACCTTTACAGTGTCGGATTTAATATCGACACCAAAAAACAAAAACCTACCAAACATACTTGTAAACTAATGTTCCAAGGTGACACTATCATAGTGATCATGAAATTGAATATGGTAATGTAAAAGTGTGGGGTTAATATGAATTTTGGAAGGTTTTCGACGTCTCTTTCGTGGCATGTGAGCCCTCCCCAATATAAGTAAATTATAGTCGACAAAATTCATTTTCTATGTGCCATACCCCTTCAAAAAGTTGGCGATCATGATCCGCCACAATTTCCAACCACCTGAAGAAGACCGGAGCGTAAAACGGCCGAAACGTTGTAATAAATATGGCGTCAAAGATGAGGACAATAGTCCGAATAATGTAAATAGTGTACATAATACATCATCTCAGAAATATAGACTGATACTGAAAGGCCGAAACGTTGTAATAAATATGGCGACAAAAATGAGGACAATAGTCCGAATAATGTAAATAGTGTACATACTACCTCATATCAGAATTATAGACAGAAACTGAAAGGCCGAAACGTTGTAATAAATATGGCGACTAAGATGAGGACAATAGTCCGAATAATTTAAATAGTGTACATAATACCTTATCTCAGAAATATAGACAGATACTGAAGGGCCGAAACGTTGTAATAAATATGGCGACAAAGATGAGGACAATAGTCCGAATAATGTAAATAGTGTACATAATACCTCATCTCAGATATATAGACAGATACTGAAAGGCCGAAACGTTGTAATAAATATGGCGACAAAGATGAGGACAATAGTCCGAATAATGTAAATAGTGTACATAATACCTCATCTCAGAAATATAGACAGATACTGAAAGGCCGAAACGTTGTAATAAATATGACGACAAAGGTGAGGACAATAGTCCGAATAATGTAAATAGTGTACATAATACCTCATCTCAGAAATATAGACAGATACTGAAAGGTCGAAACGTTGTAATAAATATGACGACAAAGGTGAGGACAATAGTCCGAATAATATAAATAGTGTACATAATACCTCATCTCAGAAATATAGACAGATACTGAAAGAAAAGTAAGCAGGACAATGGCTTTGTAAATTATATTCTACAAAATTCATTTTCAATGCGCCACACCCTTTCAGAAAGTTGGTGATCATGACTCTCCACCATTTCTTATCCACATTGTAGCTGTTCGTTTTTTTGCTATCTCGCCTAAATCCTGATCTGTCAATTATTTAAAGAAATTTTAACAACGAGCGGCTGATAAAATAAACAATGCTTGAAGAATGAAGCATTCTTTAGGAATTGAATTCACTATGCCAACATTACCAAATGTATTTCGATAGCCATTGCTCCACGGTTACCGCATAATACAATCTCCCAAGAAATTGCATGCGAATTGGTTTGGATGTGAGAATATATTTTGACAATCTCGGAACGGCTCATGGGCTGGAATCTAGAACACCTGTTATTGCGTTTGTTTTTTTTTTTTTTTAATTTCCCAGGACTGCCAACATCGTCGGCAACAATCGATGAATCACAATCAAAGATCCCTGATCTGTCAATAATTTACGACACATTTTGTTAACTATTGTTATGCAACGAGCCTCAAATAAAAAAAATATTTCAAGAATGGAACCTTCGTTTAGGGATCGAACTCACTATGCCAACTTTAGTTTGGGTTGACAAACATTGTTCTTAGTTTTGGCTGGCATACGGACTGCAGATAAAGAAATATATATTTGAAGAATGGAGGCACCTCTAGGGATCGAACTCACTATGTCAACATTAGTTTGGATTGACAAATATTGTTCTTAGTTTTGGCTGGCATACGGACTGCAGATAAAAATTATATTTGTAAGAATCGAGCCTCTTTTATGGATCGAACTCACTATTCCAGCATTAGTTTGGGTTGACAAACATTGTTCTTACTTACGGCTGGCATACGTTTGTAATAACGGGGGAGATTTTCAGCAGATCGAACTCGCTATACTAACATTCGCAAGTGCAGTTAGATAACCATTACTCCACGGTTATCTGTTCAACCTCCTACCGTGTTATAGAATTATCCAAGAAACATCAGAACTGCTCATGGGCTGGAATCTAAAACACCTGTTATTGCGTTTATTTAAGAAAAAATAATTCCCAGGACTGCCAACATCATCGGCAACAATCGATGAGCCAAAATCAAAATAACATCTTGCAGGCGGGGGTGATGGATGAGCATGGATGTTGGAAATTTGTCATGACAGGATCGATCATAACCAATGTCGCCGGTGAAAGTAGCAGACAAAAGTGTGAGTCTCTTCATATCTATCTGTGTGAGTCACTTCATATCTATCTATCTCAGTCTGTTCATATATATCTATCTATCTATCTATCTATCTATCTCAGTCTGTTCATATCTATCAATCTATCTATCACTTCTCAACCTATTCATATCTATCTATCTATCTATCTATCTATCTATCTATCTATCTATCTATCTATCTCAGTCTGTTCATATCTATCTATCTATCTATCTATCTATCTATCTATCTATTTATCTATCTATCACTTCTCAAGATATTCATATCTATCTATCTATCTATCTATCTATCTATCTATCTATCTATCTATCTATCTCAGTCTGTTCATATCTATCAAGCTATCTATCACTTCTCAACCTATTCATATCTATCTATCTGTCACTTCTCAACTTATTCATATCTATCTATCTATCTATCTATCTATCTATCTCAGTCTGTTCATATCTATCTATCTATCTATCTATCTATCTATCTATCTATCTATCTATCTATCTATCTATCTATCTATCATCGAAACATCATGTAAATGCATGTAATGTCAATCGTTATTTTCCGTCGTCTTAATTCTTGTTCTTTTATTATCCTCTCTCCATAATAACATTTTTCCTTATATCCTCTAACACTCAGTAACACCCCACTTTCGTCTTAGTGGCTTTATTGCCTCATTAAAAATGATTAAAATATATATCTAACTATCAATCTATATCCATCCGTTTATTTCTATCTATCTATCTATCTATCTATCTATCTATCTATCTATCTATCTATCTATCTATCATTTAAATGCAATGTCAATCGTTATATTCTGTCTTCTTAATTCTTGTTCTTTTAACAATAGTTGTTCTCATATTGTCTCACATTCAGTAACCTCTTGCATCCTAGCGGCTTTATTGCTTTGCCTGGGGTGAAATAATTAAAAGTTCTAAGTCTGTTCATTATCTATCCATCTATCTCTTGCTTCCGATGAAATGCTTAAAAATCTATCTATCTATCTATCTATCTATCTATCTATCTATAGAGAGAGAGAGAGATAGATAGATAGATAGATAGATAGATAGATAGATAGATAGATATCAGTGGCGACTCCAGCGGCCGGGCTTTCAAGTTTTTCAAAGCAACAAAAAAACTTCTGTAGTGCATCATTTTCATTCTTGACTTCAGCTGGATCCAAAATTGATTTAACTCCTCAAAAATAAGCCTCAAAATATTGACTGCAATACATTTCGTTGATATTGTTCATAAGAAAGAAAGAAAGAAAGAAAGAAAAAGAGAAAGTCTACATATATCTGGGTCCTATCGGAGCTGGAGACATGTAATGTGTTTCTTGCTTCAATTTTATAAATTAAATAAATTCCACGTGCCATGTTTAATGGATGCCAGTTATCAGTTACCTCCTGTTGTGGAACTAGAACAGTCTACCCCAGTGAGCGAAATAAAGGGTTCAGTTCAACATTCCAACCACCTGAAGAAGGCCGGAGCATGCAACGGCCGAAACGTTGTAATAAATATAGCGACAAAGATGAGGACAATAGTCCGAATAATGTAAATAATGCACATAATACCCCATCTCAGAAATATAGACAGATACTGACAGGCCGAAACGTTGTAATATATATGGCGACGAAGATGAGAACAATAGTCCGAATAATGTAAATAGTGTACATAATACCTCATCTCAGAAATATAGATAGATATTGAAGTGCCGAAACATTGTGATAAACATGGCGACAAAGATGAAGACAATAGTCTAAATAATGTAAATAGTATACATAATACCTTATCTCAGAAATATAGACAGATACTGAAGGGCCGAAACGTTGTAATAAATATAGCGATAAAGATGAGGACAATAGTCCAAATCATGTAAATAATAATATACCTGATTTGTTTTATTTTCTTAAACAGCGATATTAATACCAATCAACCTATTTTGAGACGGCTAACTAAGGAAATAGTGTACCTCTAAAAGGAATTGAACCCCTACCCCTTTTCAACAGGGAAACTGTTTGTATAACACCGTTGATAGAGCAAGGTTAGAATTACCTTTTTGGGGAAAGTATGTTTTCCTCTTTGGGATTTCTACCAATCTATATCTGCAGACGTAATATATTGAAAGCTATTTTTTATCCGACACTTCTTATAAACATAAAATTGTTTGTTTTCGTGGGTAAACGTGTTTCAGTTGCTCACCCGGTATTTTTTTGTTTTTGTTTTCATTTTGTTCTTAAACAATGAAATTACTGTAATTCCCCATGTATAATACGCTTTTTTCTTCTAAAAAATAATAAACAAAATTAGGTGTGCGTATTATGCACAGCTACAAAAAAATCTTTAAAAAATTGCCGTTTCATAGATCGATTTCATTTGCGAAATGACTACTCACCACAAACATAAAATTTGACACTAACATTCGGCGATTGTGACCTCATAAGGATGTCAAATACAATCATATGTACCTAACAATACCCACAAATGGAAAATAATGTAAAAATTATCATGAAACTAAATTAGAACATTATTATTCTATGTTTAAAACCATTTTTTGTGAAAAACTACATACAGATCCAGTAGATTGCACATTTTATCGAACAAAAACAGGTTAATGAGTCTGCGCAGTAGGTATTTCCGTCTCCTTTTAGAATCGTGATGATCCTAAACTTTAATAAATATCTTCAATTATTGCTTTAATAAGAGCAGGAAATGCTGTCTCTAAAGAAAATGGAGAGGTACAATTTATAGGGTTTGATTACCAAACAAAGGGTGCGTATTATGCGTGAGTAGAAGAACTTTCTCACACTTTCAGCACAATTTTAGGGGTGTGTATTATGAATGAAGGTGTATTATACATGAGTAATAACAACAGGTTAAGAGATCCATATCCGAATTGATTGCTATAAACTTCTGAAATATTTCTTCTCTTATGTAAAATTTTCTCATAACTGGCAGCAAGCTGGTTGCATACGGATAGAAAAGGAATTCAACAGATGTACAAAAATCAGCGAAGAAGTTTCTAGACTGCATTCAAAAGAGGAATGCAATCCTTGAGAAACGGAGGGACAATGCTGGTGATTAGATTTCGAATCCTAAGAATTTTTATGGTTTTTTTTTTTTTTTTGCTAATTTTTGTATGCTTCTCTGATTAATTAAGCAAAGAACATGCATAACTTTTTGACCGAGCCTCGAACAACGATACAGAAAGAAGACAATGTTTAGGTATAGATTTTGAATAGAGAAATGTTATGTTTATTTTCGTAGGATTTGTGTGCTTCTAAATATTACATCTGCTGCAATTAAAGAAAAACAGGCATTACTTTGTGTCTAACCTTCTTACCGAGAAGGAAAGAGGCTATATTGAGAACTATGTTTGAAATCCTGAGACTATGAGAAGAAAGGGCGTGAGGTATTTTGAAAACGAGTTTTGTTTTCTGTTGCAATTAAAGAAAAACATGCATTACTTTAAGACTGCATTACTTTAAGACTGCACTTGTACCAGAATTGAGAAGGAATCAGACTTTGGTAAGAAAGAGTTTTGAAATCTGTTGCAATTAACAGGCATTACATTGTGATTAACGCTCATATCGCGATCGAGAAGGAAATAATTCCCTTCTTTTAGCCTGAGGCAGATCTAACGCAAAAAAAGTATGAACGTAGATAAATCGAGATTCATATATAGATATTTCTTGTATACGTTACATCCCTACTCGTTTTACTGGGATCCTAAAGTGTTGATCTTACCTTTGAGTTCACAAAAATTGCGCAGTGAGATTTTTTTTTTTTATCATTTCGCAAAGGCGAAACATTCGCGAAGAAAAACCTTAGAATTGATTACAGGTCGAGGAATAGGCAATTTCTCTTGAATATTTATTTCTCAATAGAAATATTGAAACAATACATTTTTTTTTCTCTCTTATTTACTGAGATAATTATTTTCGATTGCTTTGTTGAAACTCCGGGCTCAGTTCCCAAATTCATCAATTGTTAGTTTTATTAGGATTATGAACAGTAATTCATCTCCCGGATTATCAAAGTGCCTATTGTCAAATCCTATATTAAATGCATAGTTGTTTCTCCTGCAACTTAATGGAAAAATAATCAGAAAATTACATTTTGAGAAGGATTAAGAAGGATTAATTTATCAGTGAGATTATCGGAATAGGCAGTTGGGTGTTATAAGGTTCAAGGTTCCCGTACGATCAGCGAAGTTAAGCAACACTGACCTTGGTTAGTACCTAGATGGGTGACCGCTTGGGAATAACAGGTCCTGTAAGCCTAGTAATGCTTACGGCCACATCACGTTTAAACATCGGTTCCCGTACGATCACCGAAGTCAAGCAACATCGAGCGTGGTGAGTAGTTAAGTGGGTGACCAATTGGAAATTTGATGTAAGTTTAAATTTACGAGTGGATAATGAATAATGGTACGAATTGTTAATCGGTGAGCTGAGTTCGAATTCCCGTTGGGTTCGTTATATTCACTTACGTGCAAATACATTTGGGAAAGTTATGAATCAACATCTTATTCCCCCCAGCTATGGGTTAATTAGTAGGACTTGTATCACTAAACCATTATTATCTCCCCCGCCCCAATTTTTATAATTTAAATTTTCTTTCTGGCTTAAAGTGCACTGCACGGTGTTGGTGGTCCGTAAAAAGCGAATCAATAAATAAGTGAAACATATAGTACTTTGCGAATGCATTTCTACTGGAAGTATTGAAAAATAAATAAATAAATAATAATAATAATCGATTTCCAGACTCGAAACGGCTCAAAAGTGTGGCCTTGTGGCGGATAAAATATTTTTCTCAGACGAAACAATGCACAGAAAATCTTCTAACATGTTACATTCCTTAGTTGCCACAGTTCAGACCTTTACAGATAAGAGCCACCATGTCACCTATACAAAGTCGAATCTGCCTCTTCGACTTCGTATTCTATTTGTAAAGACGAAGTTCCACTCAGAACGCTTCTTACTGAAAAAGTTTTTGTCGAACAGGCTCCCAACTGGATGCTTTCTCGTCACAATAATCTTAGTCACTACAAGTCTAGAGTCAACTGTTATCTATCCTCAAATAAATATAATGTTTAATTTATAAAGGGGGAGTCTACTCAAATATGGGCATCTACTAAAAATAATGTTTAAAGTGCCAAAAATTATGTCAAATTTATAAATAAAAATCCATTAATTATATATATATATATATATATATATATATATATATATATATGACGTCACACATTATGAAATGGACAAAGTCCGACAATTATTTTAAGACATTTTTGTCTTGACGTCGCACATTATGGAATAATGTGTGACGCTATTTGTTTACATTTGGATAGACATCGAGTAGATATGAATGTACGTGAGAAAGTCATGGAGAATTGTAGTTCAAAAACAGTTAAATCGACCTCGCTCACCGGAACGCTCCTCTGTAGCGAAATCGGTAAAAGCACGTCAGCCTATTTGACGGTTTCGTATAGGATACAGGTTCGATTCCTGTCGGAGGACTAATACTTTCTATGAAAATTCCTCGGACATTCAGAAATGTTGTTAATGCTGTTTATTATAAACAGAGCATTTATTTAAATATTTGTATCTATAAAAAAGAATGTATAAACATAAAAATGTCTTTATATATATATGTATATAAATAAAAAGAAAGAACAGCAAGATATATAATCCGGTGTTCTTATAGATATTTTTATTTTTACAAAATAGTGCTCAATGGAAATTTACAGAGCATTAATATTATAAATTAATTGATTTAAAATATGTTTTTTTTTCGCTACACAGTTCTAACAATGTTTCAAAAATAGAAGCTAAAAGCCAAGCCACGAATTTAATTTTGGGATTAAATTAAAGACATTAGTTCCATTTCATCCTCAAGCGAATTTTGGAGTAACTTTTAAAATTACTGGGTTTTAAATACACAGCTAAAACAAAATTCATGTTTCCAAGGTTACAGATAAATCTATTTTTCTAGACAGGGGTGGCTGTGTTTTCAATATATCTATAATTTAATGTATCAGTTATTTCTACGTTTGGGTCGTGGGAAGGGATGCATTTTTCAATGAAATCTAACTTCCGTTAAAGCCTGTCGTCTAGATTTTTTAAAATTATATTGTTAACGGCTAAAATTCTTACGGCCTTTTTTTTCCGTATATTTAATGTATATTACGATTTTTTAAAATTTTATATATATATATATATATATATATATATATATATATAATATTTATGTGGACTTGGCGAAGGCTTTTGACACTGTGAATCGAGAGGCTCTTTGGCAAGTCTTGAGGAAACTCGGCATTCCAGAAAGCGTGCTGAAGGTCATCATCTCCTTTCATGAAGGAATGAAAGCTAATATCGTGTCTGATGGTATGATGTCAGAATCCTTTGATGTCACAAACGACACCAAGGAAGGGTGTGTCATGGCCTCTGTCCTTTTTGCACTTTTCTTCTCGGTAATGCTGAAATATGCATTCGCAGACACAGAGAGCGGCGTCAAGTTTCAGTTTCGAAGAACTGGTGGACTCTTCAATCATCAGCGCTTTAAAGCCAAGACCGACCTTCGTACACAAATTATCACTGCCATCCTTTGAGGAGGCCCAACATCTAATAAATTGTTTCTCTGCTGCATGTAAAGACTTTGGTCTTACACTTAACATAAAGAAAACTGAAGTAGTGCACCAACCCTGTCCTACTCTGAAGCAATTCCGTTGCGTCAAAAAAAAAAAACCCGACCAGTCTACAAATTTCCAGAGAGACCCTTGAAAGTAGAAGACAACCCCCTTAACTATATAAAGTCTTTCACCTATCTTGCTAGCAAAGTCAATTACAGTGGAACTTTAGATAATGAAATCATGCATCGGATTGCTAAGGCTACCAGTGCTTTCGGCAAACTTCGCCATCGCTTGTGGAATGAGCGGGGTATTCGACTGGATACGAAAATTCGGTTTACAGAGCTGTTGTTTTTGCCATCCTTTTGTATGGCTCAGAGTCGTGGACTCCATACAGGTACCATATACGCCAGGTGGATGTTTTCCATAAGAGCTGTCTGTATGCCATCTGTGGAGTTAACCTTCAAGAGAGGACATTCAATGGAGACTTGTTTAACACTTGTAATATTGACAGAATCGAAAATTTCCTCATACAGTCTCAGTTGTAGTGGACTGGTCATCTTGAGAATGTCTGATGACAGGATACCCAAGATCCTAATGTACAGCCAGTTAGATCAGGGCAACAGGAATGTAAAACGTCCATAGATTAGATAAAAAACAAAGTGAAGAGCAACTTGTCAGCTGTCAATATACCTCATAATACTCTCGAGCACTTAACCTTGGAACGGGTAGAGTGGAGATCAATGTGTTTTAGTGGACGCAGCGGTTATCAGTCTGCTACTCTGAATCGTCTTCAAAACGCGAGTCCAAGATCAAAAAGAAAATCTATCAGTGACAGCATCCACAATCCTTACCCTTGCTCCATATATGGCCTCCTTTGTAAAATCACTTGCTAGTCTTAAGTACCACTTAAGATTATCGCACAAAATCCATAACTGAATCAATTGGTTAAGCTGTCAAATCCTCATAAGTCGAAACCGACAGGAGAGTCCATTATATATATATATATATATATATATATATATATATATATATATATATATATATATATATATATATATATATATATATATGCTGGGCTAACAATAAGTTTACAGTTGTTTCACAATTTATTACAAGTTTTAGATCACAGCAGAAAGTCAGAGCCAACTTTGTCAAACTGTTCTTTCGGTAAAATGGAACACTTGCCCATTATTTTTTTTTTTTTGTCAGTAATAGATTATCTTAACCAAATCTTCCCACAGCGTTTTGTTCTGCAGAAAGGCCAGCGTCCGATGGCCACCACGGTCACCTGACCTAACCTAAATTATTTCTTTTTTTTTTCGGGTTGTAATAAAGAACAAGAGAGAAATCCTCACACGGTGGACTAATTAAAAAAGTACATTTCAGAAATATTTATTGAAATTGATGCACATCGGGATTTGTGTCGTGCTGTGTGTCGTAGCGTTAACGGGAGGTTGGAGGAATGTTACAATTTTGAAGGAGGATATTTTGAGCACTTAAAAGATTAAACTGCTCTACACAAATGGAAGTAAACAAATGTACATCATCAGTTTTGAAAGAAAAATTGTAAGAAATAAATATAAATGTACTAAAATCTTTGTAAAAAATGTAAAGTGCATACTTACTAAGCCTAAACCCACTTTTAGCCTACATACACACACATATATATATATATATATATGTATGTGTGTGTGTGTGTGTGTGTGTTTTTTTGTGTGTGTGTGCATGTGTGCGTGCGTAAATATTCTCAAATGGGGTTTATCTGTAGAAGAGATCAAATGAATAATGAATAAAAAGTCATGAGGAAAAACTATACTTAGCCAACGCGTTTCGTCCTTTAAGGGACTTTATCAAGGCAATGACTTGATAAAGTCAATCCTAGGCTACGTATAGTTTTTCCTCTTATCTTTTTTAATATATATATATATATATATATATATATATATATATATATATATATATATATATATACAGAAAAATAAAGATGGATACAGTCTTTAATACAGATAAAACGATGCAAGCCTATGGATACTCTGTTGGTGTTTACATGGTAAATGTGGGGATAAGACAAATTCCTTCTTTTGTGTATATATATATATATATATATATATATATATATATATATATAAAGTACAGACGATCCTTAAAACCGTTAATAACCTGGTATTATTATTATACATTGCTGTGTTTCATACATTGAGATCGCTTTGGATTCATGTCCACCTTGAAATTGTTCCTCCAATTAACAATGGATAAATATATATATATATATATATATATATATATATATATATATATATATATATATATATCAAGAGAGAGACTGATGCGGCCTCTTTACTACAAATGAAACGTGGTTACTTTGTCGCTGTATCTATGTTAAATGTTGAGATGAGATATAATCATTAGTTACCCCAGTGCAGACCTTTACGGCTAAAACTCACAATGCGGCGTCCACAGAGTCGATTCATCCTCATTCCCTTCATATTCCATTGATTAAAGAGGAAGTTTACTTCAGATACCAGATACCTTCTCTCCCAGACTACAGTATGGAACAAACTCCCGAGGAGATGTTTCCTCCATCACTACAATTCGAACCGTTTCAAATTCACGGTCGACTGATATCTACATACATCAACCTTATTCAAGTAACATTGAATGGCTAAGGAGGCTTTTTTCTGAATGAACAAAGAGGAATCCTGCAAAATTATATATATATATATATATATATATATATATATAATTATTTATTTCAAAATATGATTCGTCGCCACGTAAGAGTTCTCATGTTTCAAAACAAGAGCCGAAAACTTCAATATAATTATTAGAATTAAATTGAATTAAAGTACCAAGCTCTTTCATCTTCAAGCGAAATTTTTGGAATAATATATTTAGGCTCTACTTTTGTATCGAGCACTGTTTTTTTTTTAAAATAAGAACAGAAAATCAAGCTAAACCAGTTATAGAACACAAGGAAAAAGATGAAAATTAACTAATTACTACTACTACTATTACTGCTGCTAATAATAATAATATTAATAATAATCAAGTACACATACTAAATTATTGTTAGACGAAAATGCAGGTTCTGTGATAATTACCCAGGATCAATCGATCATCTTGTATCAGGTTGCACGATATTGCCACCCACTGAATATAAAACCCGACATGACAGAGTGGGCCAATATCTGCACTGGAAAATCTGCAACTTCTACGGGAAGGAAACTGAAAGAAAATGGTATGAACACCACCCAGACCCGGTTACGGAGATAGGACCTGTTACAATTTTATGGGACTACACAATACACACTGACGGAACAATCAAAGCCAACCGCCCAGATATTGTTATTAAGGACCACAAACAAAAAATGTGCCTCCTTATTGATATGGCAGTCCCTGCAGACTGCAATGTATCTTTGAAGATATTGAAAAAGCTGTCAAAATACAAGGACCTTGAAATAGAAATTTCAAAAATGTGGCACATGGGAACATCAACAATCCTTGTTGTAGTTGGAGCCCTAGGATTGGTTGGAAAAGATTCCAGTAGGCTAATTGAAGGGATTCCTGGAAGTCCATGCCTCAAAGAGATACAAAAAATTGTTCTCCCGATTACAGCCCACACCTTACGAAGGGCTTTATCTATGTAAATTTTCTTTTTTTTTCTTTCTTTTTTTTTTTTGTCAGTGGAAAATATCATGATGCCATATATACCTTAGGTCTATGGGCGGGACCCGGAACAAAATGTGTAGACACAAGAAATCAAAGGAAATAAAATCAGTAAAAATGGTATGGACATTACCCTGAACGAGTCACATTAGTTAAGGAAGCGTCCAGTCAATACCTCATAAATAATGGACTATTCCGTTTTAATCACGTGGAAATAGGGGAAAATACATTATATGGTGACAAAACGATAGAAAGAAAGAATAGGAGATAGAAGTGCTTAACGTCCCCTGCTAAATAAATAATGGACTATTCCGTTTTCATAAACAAACCATATATCAGAGACGTTACTTTGGTTCAGTGATGAAATGGCAAATCTGTTCATTTGTACCCACTTCTTAAAATAACGACCTGCATTCATATTTATGCTTGTTATTTCAATATGTTGTAAAGTTGTTAATCTCAAATATTTAAAGATGCAATAGAGGAATTTCTACGGATATTTTATTGTCGTAGAACTCGCCATGGGCTTATTCAATCATTAACTGAAGAATTAAGATTCATCCGAAAATCCAAATAGGAAAACCCTGAAATTATCACGGGTCTTTCTAGTTTTGTTAAAGTTGTTAAGCTCAAATATTTAAAAGATGCAATAGGGGAATTTCTATGGATATTTTATTGTCGTAGAACTGCCGCCATGAGCTTATTCAATCATTAAATGAAGAATTAAGATTCATCCGAAAATCCAAAAGGAAAGGTAAAATTATCACGGGTCTTTCTAGTTTTGTTAAAGTTGTTAAGCTCAAATATTTAAGGATGCAATAGGGGAATTTCTATGGATATTTTATTGTCGTAGAACTCGCCATGAGCTTATTCTATCATTAAATGAAGAATTAAGATTCATCGGAAAATCCAAATAGGAAAACCGGGAAATTATCACGGGTCTTTCTCTTAGTAATAATAATAATAATAATAATAATAATAATAATAATATTAATAATAATAATAATCTGTAAAAATGGTATTAACATCACCCTTAACCAGTCACAGAATGTAAAGAATCGCTGAAAATTAAATAATAATGATAATTACTACTGATGAAGAATATCCCTGCTGCAGCGGCAAAGAAACTAAAAAAAAAATAAAGAAAGCAAAATGCAATGTGCCTGTTTACTTTCCATTTGTCTTTTCTTTCTTTCTCCCTGTTACAATTTATCCTCTGTTAGCATTTACTTTTTTTTTCTTTAATTATTTATTTCTTTTTGAAGTCGGAAGAGAGTTCCACAAGCAAGAGGTGTGAGAGAAGAAAATTGTTGGAATAGAACTTGCGGTTACGTATAACCGTTTCAAATATATTCCACGCTATCTGGTTAAATTTTATCTCATCAGATATTTACTCAGTTTTGCATAGGAACCGTGTGCAATTAATGATTCATTTTACATAATTATAGAGTTAGAAAAGGTCAAAACCTGGAAGTCCTGTTAGAATCCACAGTATAACTTACTTTTCCAGAGAAAATCCGAGAGATTAAGTCATTTTCTAAAAACAACTCAAGCTTTTATACATTTGTATATGATAGGGCTGTTATGGTGCTTCTTCTTTGGGACGTTGTCGATCATGGCTCTCTACTGTTTGTTTGTTTGTTTGTTATGAGAGGCACGGTGGATAGCGGCTTGGATTGAGGAATCGGAGAGCCGAGTTCGAATTCCAGTCGAATCCATTACATTCACTTACGTGCTAATACCGTTTGGAAAGGTATGAATCCTCTTCTAGATTTTCCCGAATTCATTACATTCACTTACGTGTTAGGCGTATCGAAAGATAGATGATCGCCTAAGTGTGTATCAGGCATGGCACGTGTTAATACGTGTTAGGGAAAGGGTATGAATCGTCTTCTCTCTCCCAGCAGGACAAATAACAGAAGCCTTGGGTGGCAACTGGTGTACCGGAGAAAAGATGACAACCTACTTGGGGGGAAAAAAATCTGCCTATCGAAAGATAAATGATCGCCTAAGTGAGTATCACAGACGGCACATAACTGACTGAATGTTTTACTCTTATGAAAAAAGAATAAATCTATTGAATATGAACTGCTGAATTGAGCTTTGTTTTATTATTCAGATAGATCGATAGATAGATAGATCGATAGATAGATAGACCGATAGATAGATGAGAACATATTCATATACATAGGTAGATAGATTAGAACATAGATAGATATGAACATATTCAGATAAATAGATAGTAAATAATAAACATGAAGAAACGCTGATAGATAAGGACATATCCAGATAGATAGATAGATAGATAGATAGATAGATAGATAGATAGATAGATAGATAGATATGTATGTATGCATAATTTAAATATATATTTATATATATGTATAATTTAAATATATATTTATATATATGTATAATTTAATATATAAAATTTATATATATAAATGAAAAAACTTGGATAGAGAATGGAATGAGTTAAAAACTACGTAAATAGATAACAACATATGCAAATCGATAGATAGATAGATAGATAGATAGATAGATAGATAGATAGATAGAAAGACTGTCATAGATAGATAGATAGATAGATAGATAAGAACATATTCAGATAGATATGATCATATCAAGATAGATAGATAGATAGATAGATAGATAGATAGATAGATATGAACATATTCAGATACATAGGTAGATATTAAATACTATATATGAAGAAACTCAGATAAGGTCATAGATAGATAGATAGATAGATAGATAGATAGATAGATAGATAGATAGATAGATAGATAGATAGATAGATAGATAGATAGATAGAGAGAGAGAGATAAGAACATTTTCAGATAGATATGAACATATCAAGATAGATCGATAGATAGATGAGAATATATTCATATACATAGGTAGATAGCTTAGTACATAGATATGAACATATTCAGATATATAGATAGTAAATAATAAACATGAAGAAACACTGATAGATAAGGACATAAGATAGATAGATAGATAGATAGATAGATAGATAGATAAGAACATATTCAGATCGCTACGTAGAGAGTGGGGGAACATAAATAAAGTTGCAATAGATCGTTATTTGTCGTAAGTATTCACCTTAAATTGACTGCTGTATATTCGAACACAAAAGCAATTTAACTGGCAGGATTAAGAATCAAAACGTGAAATCATTAACGCTGTCTCTCACTTTGCAGATTCTAGAAAGGAAAGAAAAGCCAGTCGATGTGGGTCTTGTGGTACGTGCACACGAGATCTCTACAGCTTTAGTTTTCAGATTCTTTCGGACTCGGTACTAATGGCTCAAATGGAGGAACAACATTCCGAGTTTTATTCGCTTTCAGATCAGATTCTTGACGTCACTTTGCCGTTTCATTTGAGAGATATGAATTTAGATTATATCTAAGACGTACGCCCACAGACAAACAGTTATATATATATATATATATATTTTTTTTTTTTTTTTTTTAAGCATTTCACCCCAAGCAAGGCGGGGAGCCACTAGAGGGGTTAGAAAATAGGAAGATCAGATAGGAGTGATAGAAGAAAGGATGAGGGTAGTAGATAGATTAAGGCAACTGGAGATGATATTGACATTAGATGAATATGATTATAATCAGGGGAAACAGGAGAAGGGAAGAGATAGGCATGCGAGACATGAAGCTATTAATGAGTTTCGACAGTGAAGGGGGTGAGCGGGATGCCAAGCTTGAACTCAGAGTTTGGGGAACCAGCGAGGTCAGTTCCTCGGAGCAATTTCCATGAAAGATTGTAGAACAGACAGAGGGAGGCGACGGTGCGTCTGTGAGAATATCAGACGAGATAGGGATATATTAAAATGGAGCCTATAGAATAGACCATATATAGATCCATGCAAGGGCGAATTGTGGATTTGTATATCTGGAGGATCGACTCAAGAAAACTTCCTTTTCAGGGGAGATGGACGAGGCAATCGATGTAATTCCATCTAGGTCAGCAGTCAATGAGACCGAGAAGCCGCAGATCAGGAAGTTGAGCGTCAGACATTATAATGGAGGGAGGAAGGCTCTGTGGTGATTAATAGAAAGTTTATGCCCCAGTTCACAATCGATTGGAGGTCCTTTTCGAGGCGCACGGCAAGGTGAGTTTTGTTAGCGAGACTGGATTTGTTTTTAGAATAAATTGTGGTGTCATATTCGTAGATATATAGATAAGAATAAAGGATGGATAAACTCCTGCGTTCGTGGGGTAGGAACTGGAGGAGAATCCGTTGTGAACGACCTTCAATTCACGGTTTGACAGGAATGATATTACGTTATATAATTGACATATCCAGATCTTGCGGAGATGCCAAACCCTATCAAAGCTTTGGAGATATCTAGTGCCAGTTATTTTTGGAGATAGACTGTTTCCGTGAGATAGATGGCAAAAGATAGAGCAGATTATTGGATGTGAGGTGGTTAAACCCCGGTATTGATTATTCAGATTTTTGAAGAGGGGAAGGAGACTGATAGGACGGTAGTTGGAAGGGTCAGAGGGGTCGCCGGAGTTCTTGAAGACAGGAACAATCGAAGAGAAAGCATCAGGAAAACAAATTCCTTATTGTATAGTTTCAGGGCGGGCGCCAGTTAGGATCGCATTTCTTTTGCTGGTATCCCATCTCCACCACTCGCCTTGTTGAGATCTAAATTTCATCAGGTTGGGGTTATGTTTAACCCACTCAATATGGCCTCAGATCTAAGAGGAAAGTCATATGGGAACACCAAAAGTCGAAGTTGGATGAAAATTTCTGAGCAAAGCATTCAGCCTTGTCGGTAAGGAATCAAACTGGTTGAAAATCATTAGAGGGTTTGCACTTATTCAATACACTCTTCAATAATCTTTGAGATGCAATACGTTCCTTCATTCAAATAGTGACTTAGCAAACACGCTTACAAACGGGCGGCGGCAAAAGACGTCTATTGCAGTCGACATGTCGCTACGGGGTCTAGTGGTTACGTGGGCGATGGCGGCTGAGCAAGATCGAAAACTAGGGGCAGGAGCTTAGCCCTATATTTCCTTGATGGGATGAAAGCGTCGATTCCAGCTTTAACCCAGGAAGGACTCAGTACTACTCCATCCCAGGGGACATCGGAGGAAATGGAGCTCGTTGAACAACATTCCGAGGTTCTTTTTTAAAGGAGATGTTAACCGATACTACTGCATGGTCAGAGTTACCAAGTGGGCATAGTTGCGAGGCGCTGCAGGATTCTTGCACAGGTCATCACTTTGCAAAACGAGTGGGGAAGTTTTCATTTGAGGGATGGGAGATTGAAAAATTAAGCGTTTGAATTTAGTATTATATTCTTAAGCCACACAGTGTGATGGGCGTTAAAGTCTCCAAACACAAAATGTGAGCAAACAAAGCCTTGTCTATGTTGTTGAAATATATATATATATATATATATATGACTGGTCAGGCGATTCAAGAGAGGATATATATAGACACCAAGATATGTGGGTTAGATAGATAGATAGATAGATAGATAGGGGATAGATGAGACATAGATTTGTCTCGCAGAGAGCCAGTACATCCGGGCCGTTTGCAGTGAGGAAAGATTCCAGACTGTAGAAGTTTGTTCTAATGCCCCGGATGTTGGAGAATGAAATGTTAGGGGTTTAGTGGTTTATGAGAAGGGTAAATTCGGTTTTTTAAATGTTGGATTTATTTGCAAAGATGAGAAGGCCTGAGGTAAGAGAAAACAGACAGTTTCTGACCGTGACGCGGGCAGAGAGGAGTTGGCAAAATCCGCATCATTTGGCCTCAACCGGAGGTGACTGCAGGGACACCTTTTGGCACCACAAAAACACCCCGGTATTATACAACTGTTGATCAGAAAAGCCCTCAAGACGCTACGCAAAGTTTCCTTACCAGTCGGAAACAGCAACCAGAGAAAGACCCTCAGAATGAAGAGATTGCCACAGACTGCATGCATCCATTTCAGATCTAATACAGAGGCCGAGAGAGAAGACAGTACCGGGAACCCCATTTAGACAAGAAACTTTTAAACTTACATATATATATATATATATTATAAATTAATTGATTTAAAAACAAAGTTCTAACCATGTTTCAAAAATGGAAAGCCCCGAATTAAATTTTTGATCAAGATTTTAAACTTTTAAAGTTACTGGGTTTTTTCTAAACAAAATTCAGGATAATCTATTTTCTAGACAGGGGTGTTGGTGTTATGTCTATATTTTAATGTATCAGTTATTGCTACGTTTTGGTAGTGGGTAGGGATGTATTTTTCAATGAAATCTAACATCCATTAAAAGCGTGTCGTCTGGATTTTTTTTAATAAAATGATATTGTTAACGGCTAAAATTCTTACGGCATTATATATATATAAATTTCCAAGGAATAGCTCAATGTCCAGGACACAACAAGATATTATCCGATTTCTTTTTGAATTTGTAGGTCTGATGAATTGGATCGTGATTAGGATTCCAATGTAATAATTTATAATCATGGAATATTAGAGTTTGAAACTTTTATATTATATTATATTATATATATATTGAATTCGACATCAGGAGATGACAGTCTGTGTCATGATTAAACGTAATCGTCACGCGATGTACGTTGTGTTTTTTTTTTGTTTTTTTTTTGCTTGACTCTCAGTAATAAATAAAAGTTAACATTATAAATAAAAAAAAAATGCATCCGGATTTACAAACATTTTCACCATAGAATAATTTGAAACATAACCGTTACCGCTCACCAAAATAACCATGACAAAAATACAAAAGACAATATATATATATATATATATATATATATATATATATATATATATATATATATATATTATAATTTTATTATATAGACAAAAAGAGTTTTTGTCTATATGATAAAATATATATATATATATATATATATATATATATATATATATATATATATATATATATTATAATAGTTTTTGTCTATATGATAAAATTAAATATATATATATATATATATATATATATATATATATATATATATATATATATAATTTTATCATATAGACAAAACTGTTTTTGTCTATATGATAAAATTATAATAAATAATTATCATTCTCCTATCGGTATCGGGCCTCTTTTGAATTAATAATATGAACGTTAGAATTTATATATTACTTTCGTTCTCATTGCATCGGATATATATATATATATATATATATATATATATATATATATATATATATATAGTAGACGGATATGCTCGAATACGAGTGGCCAGTTATTATATATCACCCAAGGACGGCCATCTCAAGGCGGGCGTGAAATAAGTCAAAAGCTTTGGTTTCTGTGTCCATAACGGCGAACGCCTCCACGATGGCAGCCTTCAGAGAGTCGATCGTGTTGTGGGCGTGCTTGTTGGTCTTGGCCTCGATCACGCCCCAGAAGAAATAGTCAAGGGGGTTGCCACAAGTCCGGTGACCAGTGGTGAGAAACATTTTTGAGCAGCCACGGGGTGGGGGTCGTCTTGGCCTGGTGTGCAGGAGTGATGTCATGCTGGAAGACGTAGTGGCGTCCGTCGGCGATCTCGTCCATCCAGGGCTTCACCACTCTCCTCGGCACCTCCTGGTAGATCTCAGCGGTGACTCTCAGGCTCTTTTGAAAGAAGAACGGAGGCATGACCTCCCCCTCGCTGGAGACGACACCAATGAGGAAAACTTCGTATGTTTCACGACGGGAACCTCCTCGATATCCTTGCAGATCCACCTGTCTTTCTGCTTGTTGCTCATCTGGCCCTGGATGAAATTCTTTTCATCAGAAAAGAACCTCAGCATCACGGCGGACCCGTGCCTGAGCTCGTTCAGCAAAGCCGCCGCCTTGACCTTCGTGACGAGCATGCGATGAGAATTGCGGTAGGAGGAGTAACCTATGTCCTTCTTGATCTTTCGGCAGATTGTTGACTTGTGACGGCCCATGTCAGCGGTGATCTTGGCGTAGCTCTGGCTTCCATCATTGTCGACTGTCTCTTTGAAGGCGGCGACGAACTGGTCGGTCCTAACGGCCGAAGAACGAACATTTTGAGCCTTTCGTTTTGGCAAGAAACTCGTTCTTGTTCTTACACACCTTCCTCTTCCTCCAAATGTCCATGACCATGTTCCTCTTGAACCCAAACCAGGCCATCACTTCCGCAGGCTTCTTCCCGACGCGTAAAGAAGCTACTACCGCTGCTTTGCGCTCATATTCCATCCTGGAAAAGGGTAGAGAGAAAAACTTTAATTAGTTGTCAAACTGTCGTGTGTATCTGCATATACAACTTTTGTTTTTATTGCCTGTTTCGTTTTCTTTTTGTCAAATGTCGGATTTTGCTGCAACCCCCTGTATATACTGGTACAGTATTTGTATTAAAACAAAACATGGATTCTTGGTACCCTCTTACCGGTTTGGACTTCTCCCCAAAATTTGTTTTTGATTGGTTAATGTATGTCTATTTTAGAAAGTGTGACAGATGGACGGATGGACTAACGGAACTCATATAATTTTATATATACATAGATAACCAAATCTTCAGTGTTTCAAGTAGACACAAATACACGCAAATATAGAGTTTTGCATATTAGAAAAGAGTATCTTGTGGCCGCCTTCCTCACCTGACTGCAACCCCCTGATTATTTCTTCTGGGGCGTGATCGATGCTAAAGCCAACAAGCCCACCCACAACACGGTCGACACTCTGAAGGCTGCCATCTTGAAGGGGTTCGCCGCTATGGACAAGGACATGGTCGCCAAAGCGTGTGACTCATTTCGCGCCTGCCTTGAGATAGTCGTCGCCGCCAGCGGTGGTTACATTGAAAAATAATGTAGTATGTAACTCTAACAGTTGCTAAATAAAATGTCGGGTTTCTGCATATACAACTTTTATTTTTATTGCCTATTTCGTTTTCTTTTTGTGAAAGATTTGGATTTTGCTGCAACACCCTGTACAATAGACAAATTTCGTAGAAAATATGTGCTTCTCCTACAGGAATCGAACCTGTAGCCCTTAATGGAAACCATCATTTGATCTGATGTACTGTTAAACATCCAGCCACTAAGAAGCGTCTGGTTAGCAAAGTCCGAGTTACTGTTTATAAACATGGACATTCGACGCTTTTTCATGATCGATCATATCTGCTGACAAAATATATCTTAACGTAAACAATAACAACATATTATGATATATTTTTTATTTTATTTTAATATATTTTCTGTTTATATTCTATCTTTTTTACTTCAATAAATTATATCTACAAAAATAACGTATAAACAGAAAGTATATTAAAATAATTGGCTGACTTAATCCACAGTAAATAGTTCGTTTCGGCAATGTTACCACTGGCGAACGGCTATATATGTAAAAGAAAATGACAATGCCTTTCTTTATTCGCATTTAGTTAAGTAAATAAATCATTATCTACCACTTAGGCGCCGAATTCAAAGAGAATGGTGAATTAGATGATTGAAAATACTAGAGAAAATTCTACAAGTACATCTCGTCCAGGGTATGACGATAAACTACATCTAGCAGCAAGGCCCCTGATCAGGAGGTTTTGATGAGTGTGGAACCAATTGCTGGTGTTCCCAGGTCCAGCCTGACCCAGAATAGTAGCACATGTTAGGGTCTCTCACCTATGGGCAAATAGTTAACACCGAAACTTGTGTAAAAATAGGTTTTAATACCAGGAATACTTTGTAATAAAAACAAAAATTATTACCAGCAATATTTTTTTAAGGAAAAATCATTATCAGCAATACTTATAAAAAAATACCAACAATACAAACAGTAATACATTCTTTGGAAAAAATATGACCAGCTATAGATTTCTTCAAGGAAAAATATTTCCAGAAATAGATATTTGAAGAAAAACATTACCAACAATAAAAATTTTGTCGGTATTAAATAACCCATCGAGTTTGATGTGCCGTAAAACAAAAGAAAATAAACCAATTTAAACCAAAGAATACATATGCTATTCATACGAATCTATCCTAAAAATGTTGTCGGCATTAAATAAGCCATTCAGGTTGATATGCCGTAAAACAAAATAAACGAAACCAATCTAAACCAAAGAATACATATTCTATTCATACGAATCTATCCTAAAAATGTTGTCGGCATTAAAATCGAGGTTGATATGCCGTAAAACAAAATAAACCAAACAAATAAACCAAAGAATACATATTCTATTCATGCGAATCTATCCTAAAAATGTTGTCGAATTAAATAACCCATCGAGGTTGGTATGCCGTAAAACAAAATAAACCAATCTAAACCAAAGAATACATATTCTATTCATACAAATCTATCCTAAAAATGTTGTCGGCATTAAATAACCCATCGAGGTTGATATGCCGTAAAAACAAAATAAACGAAACCAATCTAAACCAAAGAATACATATTCTATTCATACGAATCTATCCTAAAAATGTTGTCGGCATTAAATAACCCATTGAGGTTGATATACCGTAAAACAAAATAAACCAAACCAAAAAACAATACATATACTACAAATCTATCCTAAAAATGTTGTCGGCATTAAATAACCCATTGAGGTTGATATGCCGTAAAAAAAAAATAAACCAAACCAATCTAAAGCAAAGAATACATATTCTATTCATACAAATCTATCCTAAAAAATTAAATAACCCATTGAGGTTGATATGCCGTAAAACAAAATAAACCAAACTACAAGCACATCTACGTCAGTAAGCGTGTCTGTAATCAGTTGCGTTCAAAGACGGGTTGGGGGAAAATCAGGATAGGGAAGCACGTAAGAGGAATGGATTTAACATCAGTTGACCACGTCTCTCCCTCACAATTAATGTTCTCAGCTACTTCGACGCATTGACACGAATGTTTGAAGGTTATATAGCACATTCCATAAACAATAATTTTGAATAAACAAAATTTACGGAAGACAAAGAAGATTGATTGTTTTCACTGAAAAGTTGGTTTTGTTTTTTTTATTTATGCGCTTTTCATTTGAATATGACTTGTTTGTTCGACATTTTAGAAGTGAATTGTTGCATACACATATGTATGTGTGTTTTCTCGAAGAATGAGTTATTATACTGATGTTTCTAGCTTGCTCATCTGTGCGACAAATAATTCACTTTGTTATTGATAGCCATTCTGTCTTTCCTTGAAATCAATCGCTGTCCATTCGTATCTATCACTCTATGTACTGTCGGTCAATTTATCTGTCTGAGTCTATTCATATTGAAGTCTATATACACATATGTATATAAAATCAAGAGAAGGGCCGATTCCGCTACCTTGGTTTCAAATTTTCAGGTGATTGCAGACATGGTGTAGTGTGGTAGAAAATGAGGAGGGGAGGGGGGGGAGGAGGAGAGCAAGTGTATAAGAAATGTAAAAGGTAATAGATCCGTTCGTATATGATCCAGGTGAATCCTAGTAATATCAGATATTCAAACTGATCCACAGAGAGAGCTCAATGTATTTATTATAACAGAGCATATATTTTATACAGCAAACAATCTAAAATTACCTCGTGACATGAGGTAATTTTGGATTTAATGTATAATATATATATATATATATATATATATATATATATATATATATAATACAATATACATATATATATATATATATATATATATATATATATATTTCAAGCTAGTCATATGTATATATACACACACACATATATATATTGTATATATATATATATATATATATATATATATATATACATACACAATTGCACGCACACAGATATATATATATATATATATATATATATATATATATATATATATATGCCTGTCTATCTGTCTCAGTTCATTTATTATGAACTCTTTACATATATTTCTATTTAAAACTATTCATATGGATTTCTCTCTCTCTCTCTCTCTCTATCTAACTATCTATATGTGTGTGTGTGTGTGTGTGTGTGTGTTTGTGTGTGTGTGCACATTTCATTGAATACGGCAAACAAAGTGTTTTGATTAAGTTTTTTATACAATTTCTCATGTGATCTAATTTTTTTCAGATGATAAATTATATAAAAACTATCCAATTGTTCTTTTTATTCGACCGCTTTCGGCTATACATTTAGCCATTTTCAAGGTTGAAATATATTAACTGTTAACAAAAAATAGTTTTTTGCATGTCGAATTATTGGGGTGCCGAGCGGAGAGAATGTTCAGCAACCCTAATGTTGTTTACTGTTTTCGAAGTAAGTCATTTATTTTCCAAGTCTAGTTGAAAATCAGCATTCAAATCTATGGTATTTTACTTAGGCTTGAACTCGCTGCTACTTGTTTTAAATATGAAACTCCATCAGAGACATTTTAAAGTACTAGGCGTTTTCTTTTCCTTTCTTTCATTCTTTTTTTTTCTCTCTCTCTCTCTAATTCTTTCTTTTTCTATTTTTCATGACCGCATATTTTTCTTTCCTGTTTAAATTTATTTCTTTGTTCTTTCTTTCGTTCTCTTCTTCGTTTCCATTTGTCTTCCTTCTTTTTTGCTTTTCCCTTATTTATCCGTTTAATTCTTTCTCTTTTTCTTTCACGTTCATGTCTTTTTATTCTCAATTTATTGTTTACTTTATTTCTCTTTCTTCTCTGTTTTTTCTTTATTTTTCCTTTATTTTCCTTGCTTCTTTTTCCATCTCTTTCTTATTTTCCACCTTTATTCATTCGATTATCTTCTTTAATTTCTTATACACGTCTTTTTTTCTGCATTTTTGCTTTCTTATCTATATTTCTTCCCTTTCTTGTTTTTTTTTTTCTTTTATCCACATATTTTTCACGTTTTGCTTTTTTTTCCCATCTTTCTTGTTTTTTTATCCACGTCTTTTTCTCGCTTTTTCCCACGTCTTTTCCCCTCGTTTTTGCTTTCTTTCCCATCATCTTTTTCCCGCTTTCTTATCCACGTCTTTCCCCCGCATTTTTGCTTTCTTTCCCATCATCTTTTTCCCGCTTTCTTATCCACGTATTTTTCCCGTAATTTTGCTTTCTTTCCCATCATCTTTTTCCCTACTTTAATTTTATCCACGTATTTTTCACGCTTTTTGCTCTTTTATCCAATCATTTCCCGCGTTTTTATCCACGTCTTTTTCCCTCTTTCTTGCTTTCTTATCCACATCTTTTTCTCGCTCTCTTATCCAGGTTTTTTTCCTGCTATTTTATATTTTTATACCTTTTTCCCCTCACTCTGTCTTTCTTTCTTATCTACGTGTTTTCCCCGCTTTCTTGTCCGCCTTTTTCATCGTTTTTTTTTTCGTTCTTTCTTTCATTCTTTCTTTTACTGTTTCCTTTTCTCACTCTTTCTTTATTTCCTTCATATTTTCATTTTTTCTTTCTTTTTTTTCCTCTTTCTTTTCCTCCGTCTTTCCGGGGTTTTGTCCTTTTCCTTTATTCGTTCTTTAATCATTTGTTTCTCTTTTTGTCCTTCTCAACAATCCTGGTTAGGATTTAGCCTTTCCTTAACCATGTAGATATACCTGTTGTCCTAACCCTCATCAGTTACAACCCTTTCCTTTTACCGCTTACTCCCCGGTATCTAAACACATCTAAACTCTCTGTTGATTACCAGTAAAAAATATGAAACTGTTATGGTCCGGTTCCTTGTACCCCGGGTGATAGTCCAAGGTAGAACCAATAAAGAAGAACTCAAACACGGATATGGAATAACACAGATATATTACAAACAGGAATATATACAGAGAAGCAGAAAGTGTTAGTACGAACAATCAGGTTTAGTAGTAATTATCTGAACGCGACTCTGTTTCGGACTGCCTCTGACTCGACTGACTGACTCGCTCGCTCTGACTGACTGACTCCTGACGGACTTCACTCCAGACTTCAGACTGAATGATATTCAGTCACCCCGCCACGAGGGCGACATGTGGCACAAGACCGGTTTAACGTGGGATCTCTGAGCCCGTGGGCCCGGCTAAAAATATGCCCATTGAACCCGTATAAACGGGTTCAGGGTGGGTTTACCTCCCCGAAGGAGACTCCGCCCTTCGGCGTAGCTTCGTTCGGGTTCCTCCCCGCCCGAAGGCTGAGAGTTCAACCAGTCAGCCAGTCAGCCGGTCGCCCGACTTCAGGCTGAACGGTATTTAGTCACCCCCCACGAGGGTATCATGTGGCACAAGGCCTTTTTAACGTGGGATCTCCGATCCCGTGGGCTCGGCCAAAAATATGCCCTTTGAACCCGTATAAACGGGTTCAGGGTCGGTTTACCTCCCCGAAAGAGCCGGTCGCCCGACTTCGGACTGAACTCCCTGCTTCCTCTTGAGGCGCAGTATTTATTACGTATGGAATAGTCCATTATGTTATTATGGGTAAGGTTCCATAACAGAAACTAACGTGCATTTTAAATTTCTCTTTCGGGTAACAATATATTCGAGATAAAAATTAATTTTACGGTTAAATTTGCAGGGTTTCGAATAAATAATTTTACGAGAATGATTCTCTTAACAGGTACGATTTTCATTTCTCGTCAACTTTTCTTTTGATTCTCTGAAAGGAAAGACATTCTAAAGATAAGAATGATGATTGGGTTGAAAGAATGAGTAAAGGAAGAAGTTTTACTTACCTGATCGCCTTCAGAGAAACTGACTAAATGAGGTGAATGTTTTTAATGGACAGGTTCAAAGGCATTTTTTGTGTAAATCCCCCAGGTAGAGGGAGATTATTTTTTTTTCTTTTTGGAGTATCAAGAAAAATCAGATTGATATAAAAGAAAGGATTTGTTTTGATTTGTTTGTTTAACGGTATATCAAGATCCTTATGGGTCATTTAATACTGAAATTTAATTTTCTTTCTCTGAAGTAATAAAAATATGTTATTCTGCTTTCACAATTGAATACATGGTAGATAATGCTTAGCTTTTTTGTATATAGATATTTATGGGGGCATGATTACTAGAGGGGGTGATATGTTTGTTTTATGTTGTTTTGTTGATGTTATATTTTGGAATACAGTTTACTTAATTAATATCTGTAGTGAAAGAGATAATCATCTACCTCGAAAAAGAGTTCGTGTTTTGTGTGCGATCTGCCGAGGAAAAATTACCAAAAAGTAATTAGCAAAATTCCACTTTAAAGAACAGAATCTATGTTAATGTTCTTCCCTCCCTTGAATGGCGTCACCAATCAGAAAGATCTCTCGGTGAACAAAAACCGTTGTTTTTCGCTTATGTGGGCAGATTGGATTTTCTGAGCTTGGTGGACGAACGCGCTTTTTTACTGGTGAGAAGTGAAGGTTGGATGTGTGACCCCATTTTGTCATTTCTACGTTGCCTGTTGAACTGTTACGACGGACTATCGTTTGAACTGTGACTTTGCTACAAGTGTTGCGGTCGAGAGACAGAAGAAATCTATTGCAGACGTTTATTGCTACTATAAGTTGACAGTTTTTCAGTTTTTTCTTGCTTTCTCGCCATATTTTTTTTTCATATTTGATTCTAAGTTGTTGAAATAGGACCCTTATTTCAACAACTTAAACCCAAATATTAAAAGAAAAACCTTGCGATAAAGCAGGAAAAAAAACTGAAAAAAAAGGTTATTAAACGGGAAAATTCGGTAGTCTTTAACATCACATGCCATGACCAAGGGAATTCAGAGCAGCATGAATCTATCCAGCTCTTATCTTAAATAACAACTTAAAAGAAACACAACGACTGACCAAAATTCATAATAAAATAATGACCTGATAATGTTGATGTTTTTTAATATATATTATACTTTATTTTCCCCCAAATCCCGGAATATTTTGGAAAGAAAAGCTAAATTCAATAATGTAGTGAAGGAGATAATCAGCTACCTTGGAAAAATTACCAAAAAGTAATTAGCAAAATTCCACTTTAAGGACCAGAATCTATGCTAATGTTCTTCCCTCCCCTGAATGGCGTCACCAATCAGAAAGATCTCTCGGTGAACAAAAACCGGAAATTTGGATTTTCTGAGTTTGGTGAACGAACACGCATTTTGCTGGTGAGAAGTGAAGGTTGGATGTGTAACCCCATTTTTTTGTTTCTATGTTGCCTGTTGGACTGTTACGACGGACTATCGTTTGAACTGTGATTTTGCTACAAGTGTTGCAGTTGAGAGACAGAAGAAATCTATTGCAGACGTTTATTGCTTCTATAAGTTGACAGTCTTTTTTTTCTTTACAACTACAACTAAAAAGAAAGGAAAAATTGGATAATTCGATAGAAGCATAAAACACGAACCAAACTCGCAATAAAACACAATATTCAACACAAAAATAATTACATGCGATATCAGCAAATACAGAGAAAACCACACAACAGAGTTAAGAACCCTAACACATGCTACTATAGCGATTGCTATGTTTTCCACGCCCACATTTTATTCGTCTGCGATTGGCTAATAAATTACTACTACCTTTGTATAGGACAATTTAGCCATCGCAGTCCTTCCTTTGAATCTTTTGGTTCTGAGCATACTTACCTATTCTGTTTAGTACGAGTGTAGTGATTGGTTAATTTTTAACCAATCACATATTTTTAATGTAAGATCGAGTTTTCCCGCGGTTCCGTGGGAGCTTACCTTTTTTGTCAGTCTTTTTTTTTTCTTTTTAGGATATTATATAGATTAATGTCATGTTCGGTAGTATTTTAAACGGATTTGACTGACATCGCTATAATTTGTTAGTAAGGTTTTGTTTTTTTCATTCTGTAGAGTTCTTGACATGCCGTATAGATTGGAGGTGAGTCTAGTTGTAGAATATAAGAATGTGTTATCATGGAATGTTGGACATTATTACTTCATCTTTCCTTGTGTTTAGTTGTTGATGCCATTCTTCTATTGTAGGTTTGATAATGCATGATTTGTTGTTTAGGCCACCGGTTCAAATTTTTGGCCATTCTTCTTTGATAAACGTGTTAATGTTTGATATGAGGTCTGAGTAGAAATATAAACTGTTGGTAATTTTTAATCTGAATATGTATTATTGGTCATTTTTTTTACAATAACGTATTGTATTTGTTTATATAAATATGTAATTTTTTTTATATAAAAATGTATTTTCATATTGTTTTGTTTTTGTTTGGGAGGTTCCCTATGTGCCCATAGCTGGGTCCCTAACAGGTGCTACCACCAAGGTCAGATTGAACCTGGTAACAACAGCTATTAAGAGATGGTTCTACTCTCCTCGAAACCTGCAATCGAAGGATCGGAAGCCTTGCTGCCGAATGTGGTTTATCATCGGACACAGGACGTCTGAATGTGATAGATAGATAGATAGATAGATAGATAGATAGATAGATAAATATGAACAGACTGAGATAGATAGATAGATAGATAGATATGAGCAGAATGTGATAGATAGATAGATAGATAGATAGATAGATAGATAGATAGATAGATAGATATGAGAAGAATGAGATAGAGATAGATAGATAGATAGATAGATAGATAGATAGATAGATAGATAGATAGATATTTTTGTGGTAGCTTTGACCTGATAAAATATGAGTTGTTATTTTACTTTCACAATAGAATACATGGTAGATGATACTCAGCATTTTTGTATATAGATATTTATGGGGGTCATGATTGGTGTGTTTTATGTTGTAGTTTTGTTGAAGATATATTTTAGAAATACAGTTTGATTTCTTTAAGAAATTATAGGATATTATATGGATTAATGGATTAGGATATTATATGGATTAATGTTATGAGAGAGTCATTTTAAGTTGATTGTTTGGTTGAAACACTATTTTATGGTTTCAATTAAATATATTTTGAACGCAATTGTATGCCTTCAATTTAGGTTGGTTGATTTTGTTTAGCAGCATAACAACCTTTACATGTTATAAAATGCCGGAATCTAAATATTTTGAACAAAACTTTATGGCTTCACTAAATATATTTTAACTAAATATATTTTGAACGCAATTTTGGTTGGTTGATTTTGTTTAGCGGCATATCAACCTTTATTGTTTATTGTTTATTTAATGCCTAAATCTAAATATTTTGAACAGAATTTTATGGCTTCAATTAAATATAGAAACACACACACACACACACACACACACACATGTGTGTGTGTGTGTGTGTGTGTGTCTGTGTGTGAAAAAGTGTGTGTATATAAATATAAATAAATATAAGTATGTATAATTATTTTATATATTATAATTTTATTAGGTACTTATTAGAAAGCGCTCAATATCAGAGATAGAGCTCAATACCAAATATATATATATATATATATATTTGGGATTTCAGAGATAGAGCTCAATAATAAATATATATATATATATATATATATATATATATATATATATATATATATATATATATATATATATATATATATATATATATATATATATATTGATATATATATATATATATATATTGAGCGCTTTCTAATAATATATATATATATATATATATATATATATATATATATATATATATATATAT
This sequence comes from Acanthosepion pharaonis, assembly GCA_903632075.3. Lineage (NCBI taxonomy): Eukaryota > Metazoa > Mollusca > Cephalopoda > Sepiida > Sepiidae > Acanthosepion > Acanthosepion pharaonis. Next base: position 585,964 of record CAHIKZ030000343.1, read on the forward strand.
ATATATCCCACTCTCACTTGTTCATCTTTCCCGATGACATTAATCAAGACACTCATCCCCGTGAAAAATTAATTGGTAGAAAAGACACCTTCACACATCAATGCCATGATCTGATAATTCGTACCATTTTTTTATCCATCAAGGCGAAAAAGAAGCATAAAATATTTCAGAAAATATTAGGAGAGAAATAAGTTCAATGTTTCAAATGTACCAAAAGGAAAATTAGCTTTTATTGCTCAATGAATTTGATGTTCATTAGTATCTTCGTTTCTTATTTCTACTAATTCTACTAATTCCGGTATAAGCAGGAGGTATTCGGTTCCTGCTACCGCTCTAGGATTGATTCATATGTTTTTACGGTTTATCAACCTTTTGCAGTCTATTTAAAGCCAGAAAATTTTTTAGATTCTGAAAATGTTTTGGTTTGGTTGATTTTGTTTAGCGGCATATCAACACATCTATGGGTCATTTAATTGCCGAAATCTAAATATTTTGAACACTATTTTATGGCTTCATTTAAATATATTTTGACTGCAATTGTATGCCTTCAATTTTGGTTGGTTGATTTTGTTTAGCGGCATATCAACACCTCTATGGGTTATTTAATGCCGAAATCTAAATATTTTGGACAGAATTTTATGGCTTCAATTAAATATATTTTGAACACAATTGCATGCCTTCAATTTTGGTTGGTTGATTTTGTTTAGCGGCCTATCAGAAGCGTTTGCAATATAATGAGTTAAAGAGACAGCATAACCAGGAACAGTATTTTCTGCTTTGGTCAAATAGGTCAGAATTCTAATAGTTCCTTTGGCCAAATCGGCCAGAATTCTAATAATTGGTTTGGTCAAATCGGCCAGAATTCTAATACTTCCTTTTGTCAAATCGGTCTGAATTCTAATAGTTGGTTTGTTCGAATCGGCCAGAATTCTACTAGTTGGTTTTTTCAAATTGGTCAGAAATCTGACAGTTAATTTGATCAAATCGGTCTGAATTCTAATAGTTGATTTAGTCACATTGGCCAGAATTCTAATAGCTGCTTTGGTCACATAAGTCAGAATTCTAATAGTTCGTTTGTTCGAATCGGCCAGAATTCTAATAGTTGTTTTTTTTTTCAAATTGGTCAGAATTCTAATAATTGGTTTGGTCAAATCGGTCAGAATCTAATAGTTAGTTTGGTCACATCGGTCAGAATTCTAATAATTGGTTTGGTCAAGTCGGTCAGAATTCAGAATATGGTGAAAAAGAACAAAATGAAGAAGAAAAAAGATGTTGAAGAAAGAGATGATTACGAAGAAGAAGAATTAGGAGGAGGGGGGATAAATGTCCCGGATTGTTAGAAAATATAAGTAGTCTTTTATTATTTGGTAATTTTAACAAGAAATAACAAATCTATTTTTTTCCTCGAACTGATCCTGCTTTGTACAAAGCGACGCTCGTCCTGTCTTTTGTCAAGCAGTTTATATTCAATAAATACGCAAGCCAATTTCTGGACCGGCTTCTTTGAGGTTTGTTTATCGTAAATTTAATTTGCAAATTGAATCTCTAGTTAAGTGCTATCCAGGGAACATGGAAAATATATTGCACGCGCACATATTTTTAACGTACATAATTCTAATTGAGTAGTCATAGTGGAGTACTATATGGCGGCTCGGATTAGGGAATCGGACAGCCGATTTCGAATTCTAGCTGAGTTTATTACAATCACTTATGTGCTAATATCCTTGGGAATGGTATGAATGCATCTCTTTCCGTCCAGATTGGATCCTATAGCCCCGGGTGTTAAACGGTCGAGGAAAAACTCTTAAATCAAAACCAGCCTTGAGTTAGGCCTGGAAAAAGGCTGGTGTTCGTGAGTCGTCCGGTGGAGTAATGGATAGCGGCTCGGATTGAAGAATCGGGGAGCCGAGTTCGAATCCGATTACATTCCCTTACGTGCTAATGCCCTAAGGAGAGGTATAAATCCTCTTTTTCCCCCTTTTCACTTTAAATGGCAGGACAGACCGGGTTCGATAGACTTGGATGGCAACATGTCTACCGCAAAAAGAAATAGCAAACTACTACTATAAAAATTCTGCCTTGTCAGTCATGTATCGAAAGATACATGATCGCCTAAGCGTGTATCACGCAATGCACATAACTGACTGATTGAGTACTTAGGCTTCATTAATATGTGCCTAACTCAATACAGAAATGGACTCAAGTTAACGAGGAGGCACAGGGGAGTAATGGATAGCAGCTCGGATTGAAGAATCGGAGAGCCGAGTTCGAATTCCAGTCGAATCTATTATATTCACTTATGTGTTAATACACTAGAAAATGTGTGAACCTTCTTCTTTCCCCCAGCTATGGGTAAATAGCAGGAGAAATTTGGTTTTATAGCCTTGGATGGCAACGGTCTACCACAGAAAGAAATAGCAAACTACTGCTGGAAAAATCTGCCTCGTCAGTCATGTATCGAAAGAGGCATGATCGCCTAAATGTGTATCAAGCATGGCACATAACTGACGGAATTTTTACTCTTATCAAAAGAGAATAAAGTATTGAATATCAACTATTTAATCGAGTTTTCTGGTGTGTGTGTGTTTTTTTTTTGTTTTTGTTTTTTTTTCAAAACAGCAGATAAGCATTATAAATATATTAGTTACTAGCTTAGAAGCCACCCCTCGAACGGCCAAATTTAGGCTTTTTGATGCAGGGCTTTTTGGCCTTCGGCGTCATATGTACATAAATGTATATTCGAATTTAGAAATAATAAAATTATTTTATATTTATTCGGCACCTTAATTCGGCATAATCTTTCTTCGTATACGCAACCGATCTGAGTAGTTTATTTACATTTATTTTGCGTGTAATTTTTATTTTCATTTAAAATCACCATTCTATATGACCCCCTTCACAATAAGTAACTCTTAAAAGACATTAAGGAACCTGATCTTTTTTCTTTTTCTTTTTTTTTAAGCGTTTCACCCCAAGCAAGGCGAGAAGCCACTAGGACGCAAGGGGTTACAGAAAATTTGGAGCATGATCAGATAGAAGTGATAGAGAAAAAGATGAGGATAAGAGTAGTGGATAGATCAAGGCAACTGGAGATGTCGATTGACATTACATTTGAATAGTTGGAGAATATAGCTCTCAGGGAAACTGGAATAGGGAAGGGAGTTCCACAGGCGAGAGGTGCGAGACATAAAGCTATTGGAGTAGAAAAGACGGCTACATTTAGGAGTTTCGACAGTGAAAGGGTGAGAGCGGGATGCCAGCCTCTTAGGGCGCTTGAACTCATGAAGTCTGGGAACCAGCGAATGCAGCTCCTCGGAGCAATTGCCATGAAAGTATTTGTAAAAAAGACAGAGAGAGGCGACGACGCGTCTGTGAGAGAGTGACTGTAGACGAGTTGCCAGAACAGGGCTAATTATATTGCATACCCGCCTCTGGAGCCTATCATGAACCCCGAGGCAAACAGAAGGGGCTCCATACCATATATGGCAGAAATACTACATGCAAGGGCGAATTGTTGATTTGTAGATCTGGAGAATCGATTCCAGGGAGAAAAATTTCCTGGCGCGGCACAGGGAGCCAACTTTCCTTGCGGTGGACGAAGCAATTGACTCAATGTATTTGTTCCATCTCAGGTCATCAGTCAACGTGAGACCGAGCAGCCGCACAGAGGTGCTCTTGAGAAGTTGAGCGTCAGACATTACGTAATATTACGAATTCGTCAAGTACGCGTGCTAGAAAAAATCATATGAGCAACGTACTGTTACGGTTTAATTAGATGATGTCAATTGCAATTGCAACGAAAAGCGAAATTAAAATTAAACCTTTAATGAAGAATTGTTTTTTAAACTTTTCTCTCTGTTCGATATTTAAATTTAACTTTAAATGAGTTTTTTTTTTTTAAACTACGGTAGTTATGACCTGTTACTTCAGGTTGTTTATGATTTACCGTGATCGAAAAAGCGGACAGAAAGACGGACATACGTACACTGCGCTTTCTTTATACAGATGTCACAATGACACTAATACTAAAACTATTACCAATACTATGAAACAAGTAAATACAAGAACCTCAAGAAAGAAATCAGTATAATGTCACATCTCAAGATAACAACATTCTTCTTCTATGTGACGTGTCCCTTCAGGACGTAGGCGATCATAGCTCTCCACAATTTCCTGTCTTTTTGTAGACCATAATAATTTTTTTTTTTTTTTGTTATTTCTCCTAAACCTTACTCCGTCATCCATTTACTCAAGCTCATTATTCTTCTTCTATGTATTGTATCTTTTCAAGACGTAGGCGATCATGGCTCTCCACAATTTTCTGTCCTTTGTAGCTCTTAATAAATTTCGTCTTTTTCTTATTTCTCTTAAACCTTGTTCCGCTATCCATTTATTAAGCTCGTTCTTCTTCTATGTGCCATGTTCCTTCAAAACGTCGGCGATCATGGCTCTCCACAATTTCCTATCCTTTGTAGCGCTTGCTAAATTTTGTCTTTTTGTTATTTCTCCTAAACCCTATTCCGCCATCCATTTATTCAAGCTCAATTTTCTTCTTCTATGTGCCGTGTCCCTTCAGGACATAGGCGATCATGGCTCTCCACAATTTCCTGTTATTCGTAGCTCTTAATAAATTTTCTCTTTTTGTTATTTCTCCTAAACCTTGTTCCGCCATCAATTTATTCAAGCTCATTCTTCTTCTTCTATATGCCTTCTCCCTTCAGGACGTAGGCGATCATGGCTCTCCACAATTTCCTATCCTTTGTAGCGCTTGGTAAATTTTGTCTTTTATGTCTCCTAAACCCTATTCCGCCATCCATTTATTCAAGCTCATTTTTCTTCTTCTCTATGCCGTGTCCCTTGAGGACATAGGCGATCATGGATCTCCACAATTTCCTTAATAAATTTCATTTTATTTGTCCTAAATCTTACTCCGCCACCTATTTTTTCAAGCTCATTAAGTAGGTTATGCGTTGTCTGTCCCTCTTGCCTTCCTTCTGTCCTGTGGATATCAGATTTTCCAAGCCTTCTGTCTTCATTATGTACCCGAGGAAACGATATATTTTTTTTATTTCTTAATACATTGCTTAGCTTTTACAAGGCATTTTTCGCTATCCCAATGCGTCTTCGGATTTCAGTGTCACATTTTCCGTCTTCTGTTAATACAGTCCCCAGATATCTGAATTGTTGCGCCTGTTTGATTTCGATATATCCAGTCTGTAATTTGCATTCAAGAAACTAAGATAGAAGATTTGAAGAAGTCTGGGGGGGGTAAATGGTTGAAACGTTGTGAGCATAATCAAGAAAATGAGCGTGCTCATCCGAACAGAAATGTGAATAATAATTCATCATCTCCAAAATGTTGGTGAAAATTCTATTACTTGTCTGTAATAAATCCATTTTGGATTGTAATCATTAGATTATAAATTTTATAAATTTATTAGTTCGGTTAATTTAATGGTCATGTCTTTTCTATAAATATTTTCATGGTAATTGTTCGAATGGACTCTTCGCTGTTGTAAATTGTTGTTTTATTTCCCTCCCCACCCAGACAATAAATTGTACATAGTATTTTCATAGAGACAATGAGGTATTACGGTGGATGCAGTAAGAAAGGTAAGTAAGAATGTTTTGGTGGAAGGAATATTGTTGTATGTTTGGGTCAGTGTCTGTGGCTAGCTAAGTTTAAAGTTAAGACAGATTAAGATCGTCCTTTTCCCCATTCTCATTTTAGCCTTGTGCCACATTTTGTACCATTGTACAAATAAATATCGCTCTTCCCCATCCCCTCCCTCTTTAGGTGGTCAGTGATGTCAGTTCTCTGGTGGATGCAGGGCACCTTTCATTTCGCGTGTGTGTTTTTCGTATTTGTTGTTGTGTCTGAATGAGTGCGTGTCTGTGTGAGTGCATGAAATAAATGAATGTTTTATATTATTATAGTTCCGCATTGATTTCGTTCAGTTAACTTATATTTCTACCACATTTAAGGATTGCTGAGGGGGGGTATAACTAACTTCATTTTGTTTATTTTCTTGTAAATAGTTTTGTTTCATATTGTAAATATTGTAAATACTCTTTTGGGCTAGTTTTAAAATTGTTGTTTTATTCCCCTCCCTTCACAGACAATGAGTTGTATATATGGGGACTATTTAGGACTTTAATAGAGACAAGAGGTATTACGGTGATAGTAGTAAGAAATGTAAGTAAGAATGCCTTGTTTTGGTGTTAGGAATATTGTGGTACGTTTGAATCAGTGTTTGTGGCTAGTTAAGTTTAATGTTAAGACAGAAGAAGACCGTCCTTTTCCTCATTCCCCATTTGTTAGCCTTCTACCCCATTTTCATAAGCGGAAATAAATATCACTCGCGCTGTTGCACCTTAATTATATGAATTTAAACGCAGTGCTAGATTTGCGGCAAGGTCTCATCAATTCAAAGTTAAATCGGCTAAATGTAACCGTAAGTTCTGTACTTTTGGAACTCTGTTTCGTGTCTATGTTTACCTGTAAAATTTAATCTTCAAAAATTTAAATGCAGTGTCAATCGTCGTCTACTGTCTTTTTGATTTCTCGTTTATTGTTCACGCTCCTTCGTAATGTTTCTCTTTTTGTTTTCTTTCACACTCACTAACCGCTTATATCTTAGTCGCTTTATTACCTTGCATGGCGGGAAATAATTATAAAAATTCTAGTGAAAATATTTCGCTTCCTTCAAAATTTTAAATCCTTGACAATTATCCTGATATAAAGGATTCAAAGTTTAATTTACTTGTTTCTTTTGTTAAAATGCAATGACAAACTCACCCAATATGGTAAAGACATGAAAGCTATGTGATTCAGGATTGTCGAACTTTGAAACTAGGTGCAATCAAAGCACGAAATATTTAAGGGATATTGTAAAATCGTAGAACGTGCTCTCAAGCCTTGGATGTTAGCCAGTCTAGGAGAAAGACGACTCTGGAATCAAAACTTTAAAGAACGGGAGGCCATTTCACTATCTCTCCCAAGAAGTCATAGAAATTCACGAGTAATGAAGAAAAGGAATGTGTGGAGAGTCATGATCACCTCCATAATAAATAAATTACCAGTTTGTCGGTAATAAAGAAAAGGAATGTGTGGAGAGCCATGATCACCTCCATAATAAATAAATTACCAGTGCACCGGTAATGAAGAAAAGGAATGCGTGGAGAGTCATGATCATCTCCATAATAAATAAATTACCAGATTTTTCGGTAATAAAGAAAAGGAATGCGTGTAGAGCCATGATCACCTCCAGAATAAATAAATTACCAGTGCACCGGTAATAAAGAAAAGGAATGTATGGAGGCCCATTTTGCGGAGAGATAATAATCGCTTAGTGATATAAGGATAATTTTTGGGGAGTAATCTATTTTAACTAAAATTTACATGTTATGATCTTTTCTTTTTTAACTATTATTTAACGTGTAAATATCTTGATTAATTTATTTTTAAGAAATTTTAGTTAAATGTTATTTCTCTTTAAATGGAATTTATTAGAGTATCAATCAATATCCCAAATTATTTATACCGTATTTTAGGATTTTTCTTTTTGTAAATGGTCTAAGTCATTTTAATCACTCTATTGCAAACGTTGTGTTAAGTGTAGATAAGAAAAAAATAAGAATCAAAAGGAAATTTATAAAAAGAGAAAGACTAAACAAATAAGATATAATAAAGAATTTAAAAGAAGAAGAAGAGAAAGAAAAGAAGTCGTAAGACGAGCTAATATAATAAATCATTTTTATTTTATCTCTATCTATAAAAGGCAGGATGTGCGTGTGTGTGTGTGTGTGTGTGTGTGTGTGTGTGTGTGTGTGTGTGTGTGTGTGTGTGTGTGTGTGTGTAACGGATGCACGGCCGTAATTTTCGATGGATTTGCACCAAAATTTACATGCACATGCTCCAAGTTAGCGGGAAAGGCCAAGACCGGCATTGCATTTCCCAACTCCCATCGATAGTGGAAATAATGGATTTTTTCATGCTCCTATGGCAGTTTTCATGTAGTTTGCGGCCATTTTCTACTGGCCAGAGTGAGAGCCAATAGTTGGCTGCCACGAATAGGCAGGAAGATTCTATTGGCCAGTGTGAGAGCCAACAGCTGACTGACACGAATGTTAACTAGCATGCTAGCATGCAAAAAATCGATAGCTGTATTCGTCACAAGTGGGAAAAATTTAAATCTACATGGTACTTTACTCCAATTGGCTCATTCACTTGCTTAAACTCAACGTTGATTCTGATTCCGCAGAACTGGTTTGGGTGTGAAAAAGTATTTGTTGTTAACATTCTTTTTTCATTCGGTTTTTCCAGTTACGAGTCCTTTTTTTAAGCTGATCGTTTTGTGTTCATTTTATTTAGTTCTTTTTTCGTAACAGATTTAATGTTTAGTCTAGAGCTTAGAAAAAATTCGCAGTGTGAGATAGGCAAGAAGTAAGGCATGTAGCCACATCAGCATGGCAAATGGCACTCCTTTAAAGGCAAGGAAGGGCAAAAATATTTTAAGTCAAGTGATAGCGATTGCTGTATGATTCGTACGATTTTTGAATCAAGCACGGGCAACGCCAGGCCATGCTAGTTATATATATATATATATATATATATATATATATATATATATATATATATATATATATATAAAATAAAAACGATTTATTATATATATATATATATAATAAATCGTTTTATTTTATTTATATATATATATATATAAAAAAAAAATTTATTATATATATATATATATATATATATATATATATATATATATATATATATATATATATATATATATATATATATATATATATATAAAATAAAACGATTTATTATATATATATATATATATATATATATATATATATATATATATATATATTTATTTCCTTCTCTTCTTCCAAAAACCCCTGACTTGGCCGCATGTAGAAAGATCAGTACAACCAAGCATACCCGATATATAACATTGAATAGACCCAAGTGAAGTCTTGATTTGTTGCTGCTTTCTGTGGGAATTTATATCATGCACATCCTAAAGCTAGTAGCAAATTTTATTCTGGGTGCGGTCCGAATACGGATCATATTCGGTCGGGTCACCCATCGAAGAAGTCTGTTGTTTATTTAGATCCGAAACTTTTAGTCACATTGGAGCAACAACACTGTCGACGCACCTAGATTCGCCACTTAAAGGTGTATTTTTAATAGTCTTACTAATTGGAACTCGGCTCTCTGATTAACAATTCCGAGTCATTCTCCATTACACCACGCGCAAAACCAAGATTACAACATCTGCTATTCCCAAGCGACTACCCATCGAGGTACTGGCCAAGATCGACGTTGCTTAACCTCGATGTTCGTACGAGAACTGGTGTTTCAACATGATGTGGTCGTAAGCAACGATGAGGATGCAAACAAGGAGGAGGCTTATACTTAACACCAGAAAGAGTCAACTCAAGTTTCTGGGACACATAATGAGGAAGGAAGACCTGGAGAATCTGATACTCACGGGTCGAATAGAGGGAAAGAGAGACAAGGGAAAGCAACGCGTGACATATCTGGCGTGATTAAGCAAGTGGATAACATAAGGTGGTTTAGGGGAGGAAGCAAAGGGAAGGAACTTGTTGAGAACTGCAATGGATAGAAGGATGTGGAGAGCCATGATCGACTACTTCCTGAAAGGACATGGCTCATGAAAAGAAGTAAGTAGCCTTAAGTATCCGTCCTGAAGTTATATGGCTTTTTTTTTTGGCTTTTTTTTAATGCGTTTCAGTCGTAGTCACAGCGATAAGCCACGTTTTGGCAAATAAAAGATGGCTAACGTGGAAAATATTTTCCGGGCAACGCTACTATTGATTTTTTTTTCTTTCTTTTTTTAGCGATTTTTCTTTTCTTTTTTTTTTTGTAACGGAAAATCTCTCTCAATCTCTCTCTCTCTCTCTCTCTCTCTCTCTATTCTCTCTCTCTCTCCTCTCTCTCTCAGGAATCTTTGCCAATGTGTTTATTGCACTTCTTCGCCCTATTAGAATTTTCCAAAATAAACAGGAATCATTTTACAAGCTGGATTGTTTCCTATACTAATACATGTTTCGCCGTATTATATTTTCCAATAAACATTTCTCTCCAGTTATCATTTCTATAACAACTCTGGATTGCTTTAACTGCTAATAAGAAAACTAATAAAGTGCTTTCTCATTTCCGTCTCCAAAGATTCGAAATTTGCCTTCTCTTCGGTTAGTTGCCATTCAAAGATACGTCAGTCTCCTGTAATTAACTCACTGCTAAAGACAGAATATATGACAGTTTATGTGGATAGGAGGGGGAAGATAACGGTTAACCCTAGACATGAACAGGTTAAGATTGTAGTGATCGGGGAAACATCCTCTTGGGAGTCTGTTCCATAGGGCAGTGGTTTGCAGGAAGAAGCTGTTTGAGTGGAACTTATTTCTCACCAATGGGTAGTTTATATGGATAGGAGAGGAAGATAACGGTTAACGCTAGACTTGAACAGGTTAAGATTGTAGTGATTGGGGAAAACATCCTCTTGAGAGTCTGTTCCACAAAGCAGTGGAAGAAGTTGTTCGAGTGGAATTAACCTCTCACCAATGGAATATGGATGGAATAAGGGTTGCTTACTATAATGGGCGTGGCATGGCAGGTCCTAGCCGTGAATGTTAGACCTGACAGAACCAAGGAATTTAGTTAATCTGAGAACTTTCCATGGAAGTAGCAATAGTGCAATGAGTGGTTTGTCGGAAAGAAAGGACATTTAAGGCAATCAGTCTTTGCAATAAAGTGACTGATATCATCAATAAAGCATTAATGGTATTAGTACAAATCAAATTCGTCATGTATCTGATTGATGTTAAATTCAGCATCTTGACTCTAGAATTTCGTAGACTAAATCTTTTCTAATTGTTCAACCCACTCTTCAGGAGATCTTAGATATATATATGATGGACTCTCCCGTCGATTTCGACGTATGAGGTTCCGACAACTTTTTAATGACCTTTATGTTTGAATCTAGAGTGACATTTTAGACCTGCCAATGACTTACAAAGAAAACCACAGATTGGGCAAGCGTGTGAGCAAAGAGGGTGCACTTCTCTGGCACCTTCTGAGGCTTTTTTCCTTTCTCCTGCTTCACGGAGCTTGACAACGCTTGCCGCCGAAAAGTTACACTTTTCCAAGCTTTGCGATCCAAGGCAGTATTCTCCAAATCAGTGTGTGCAATATTTGCAGCTGCCAGGTTACTTTTCAGCTTATCTTTAAACCTGAGCAAGGGTCGGCCAACATTCCGTTGACCACTTTCAAGCTGGCTGTACATGAGAATCTTTGGAATTCTACCATCTTGCATCTGTACAACATGACCGGCCCATCGTAACTGTGCCCTCATGAGGAAGCTCTCAATTCCGTCAATGTTACACATCGTTAGAAGGTCGGCATTGGATTTTTTGTCCTGCAGGGTTAGTCCACAGATTGCTCGAGATATATATATATATATATATATATATATATATATATATAGCGAACG
>CAHIKZ030000343.1:602500-620000 GCA_903632075.3 Acanthosepion pharaonis
CTATGAAGAGAGTTACATAGATAAATAGATAAACATGAACAGACTGAGATAGATTTTATTTACACTATTTACGGGCTGTTGTCCCCATCCTTTTGCGATATTAATGATATTTCAGCCGTTTTACTCTCCGACCTTCTTCAGGCGTTATGCAATAGAATTTCGAACAGAACGATTTATTTAGTATACGGGAAGAAATTATTCTAATTCAACGTGGCAACCTAAGGCTATATGACTCAGTGGATAAAACGTTGGTTGAATTAATCCAAATATTGACATGACCTAAAGTGTTGTGAGTTCAATACCTGGCCACAGCAAAGGGAGCAAAAACTTAGTGAGTTGAGTTACTACAGGGAATTAATTGAAACTAGGATGTTCATAAAGGCATGGCACGTGGAACGAGAACAATCTACCTCGGTAGAATAAATAAGGAGTTCTGTTCGAAATTTTAACTTATATCATCTCAAAAATGTCGGAGCGTACAACGGTCCAAACGTCGTGAATATGGCAACGAAGATGAGAACAACAGTCCGAACAATGCAAATAGTGTAAATAATTACAATACCTCATCTCAGAAATATAGACAGATATAGAAGAAGGCCGGAGTGTACAACGGTCTAAACGTCGTGAATATGGCAACGAAGATGAGGACAACAGTCCGAACAATGTAAATAGTGTAAATAATTACAATACCTCATCTCAGAAATACAGACAGATACAGAAGAAGGCCGTAGATTACAACGGATGAAACGTCATGAATATGACAATAAAAATGAGGGCAACAGCCCGAACATATAAATAGTTCAAATAGTTACAGTACCTCATCTCAGAAATGTAGACAGATCCCGAAGAAGACAGCAGCATAAAATAGTCGAAAAGTTGTGAATATGGCAATAAAGATGGAGGAGATAGTTCGAACGATGTAAATAGTTACAGTACCTCATCTCAGAAATATAGATAGACCCTGAAGAAGGCTGGAGCATAAAATGGTCGAAACGTTGTGAATATGGCAATAAAGACGATGACAACAGTCCAAACTAAGTAAATAATGTAAATAGTTAAATACCTCGTCTCAGAAATGTTCACAGATCCTGAAGAAGGCTGGAGCATAAGATGGTCGAAATGTTGTGAATATGGCAATAAAGACGAAGACAACAGTCCAAACGAAGTAAATAATGTAAACAGTTACAACACTTCGTCTCAGAACCGTAGACGGATCCTGAAGAAGGCCGGTTCGTAAAATGGTCGAAACGTTGTGGATATAGCAATAATGATGAGGTCAACAACTGAACGATGGAAATAGTTACAGCAACTCATCTCAGATAGATAGATAGATAGATAGATAGATAGATAGATAGATAGATAAATAGATAGATAGATAATGAAGGACACGAAGATAGATAGATAGATAGATAGATAGATAGATAGATAGATAATGAACAGTTACTAATATAATGAGTCTTTGTTTTGATAGGTTTAATGTATAATAAGTTCCGATGCTATATGTCTGTACGCACATCCCCTGAGAGTACGGCCGACAAGAAGCGTGAATCGAATAAAACTAACATGTCTGAAGTAAAAAGCCTTCTTTATTTAGCAAGCCCGGAAACTCACCTTTAGAAGCCTTCACCGACCGGTTTCGCCCAACTCAGCGGGTAAAATCAAACGAGAGTCCGTCAGAAAAGCACTCTACAGAATTCAACTCAAACCTCCTGGCAATGATTATGTAAAAACGTACACACCAATATATATTACTCCATGACAACACGATTTCTATAGAGTTATATATAAACATCAAACAGGCCTAGGTCTCTCTGTATTGGTGCACTTACATCAGTGTACATTACAACTCACTTTCAAGTAATTTAATACATTTAGACACACATACACACACACGCACATATATATACATATATATATATTCGAAAATTATAACATAAATATGTTATAAGATCACTACAAAAATAGCCATTTTGTTTCAATACTTCTGGTGTCTTATCAAGTGATGCGGTAGAATGTAGAATAAAGAGTCTCAATTTTATATTCAAAACCATCACTTGAAAAGACACCAGAAGTGTTGAAACAAAATGACTATTTTTGTAATGATTTTAAAACATTTATATTATAATTTTCGAATAAATTATATTTGTCCTACTTTGTATTGAGCACTATTTTAAGAATAGTTCTTTTGGTTATTGGAATTTATTCCGTATACACCAATCCTATACTTGTATATATATATATATATATATATATATATATATATATAGTTTATGAAAAACTAGGTAATCCGTATGGGTAAACCCAAGGAGGATAACATCCAGAGAGCTCAATGTAAATCCAGAGCAAATAATTTAACTAAAAACTGACCACTTTAAGGTTCCATGAAAAAAGTTATTTCACCACAGCCCTTTTAAAGGACTGCGGATCATCAGACTTTACTTCCAAAGGTTGAAAAATAATATATATATATATATATATATATATATATAATCTAGCTTTTATAATGTTATTTCCCTTGAGGACTTATCTGATCATGGCTTTTCACTGTTTTCTCTATTATCTAAGAACTGCCATGACGTCTTATGGGGGAGGTGTTTCCTGGTACCTTTTCCACTGTTAGGAATTCAGAGTAGTCATTCTCTTAGAGAGGCTGCCAACCAAGGCTAGAAAACTTAGTATATTCTCTTATTTAATACATAGTGGTGGAGAAGAGATAAGTTCATGCCTTTTCCAGTGGTATTAGGGCAAACTTGAACTCAGGACAGGTGAACCAGAATGTAAACTCTCTGATTTGTTTCTCATTAGCTACCCGAAAATAGAATCGGCATGTCGAGATCGAATCCTGTCCAAAATGCTTGCTAACTTGGTACCAATACCCTTGGCATGGACCCATCTCTACAGTGAAAATGATAATTTCTAACCTTGGCTCAAAATTAGTTCGAGTCAGTCAGTTAAGATACGTTCGATCCATGACTGACTATGCAGAAGATACTCCCGCAGTAGGTCGGCGTTTCTTTCTGATAAGGACTGGTTGTCAGCCCAGTATATAGGACACAATCTGTCCTCTTATTCAGCCCATAGCTGGAGTAGGGAGAAGAGTTGCATTTATCCCTTTCCCAAGAGTATTGGATGTAACGAACTCGATTGGAATTCGAACACGGCTCAATAATTTTGCATTCTGAGTCGATATCCCTCACACCTCAACGCATAACCCTAAACTTACACAAGTTAAGATTCGAGGGATCGTTGATCCTCTTGGGGGTCCGTTTCACGGAGCAATTGTTTGCGGAAGAAGGTGTTCGAGTGGAACATCAATGGAAAAAGAATGGAATGAGGCTGGTTTGCAAAAGTGTCTGTGGCATATATATATATATATATATATATATATATATATATATATATATATATATATATTGATGCATGTTTCATTAAATAATACAGAAAAGCTTTGTCTATTTATTTTATGCAAATTCTTTTCATATTGTTTATTTTATGTAAATTCTTTTCACATTTTTTTCTCATTAAACGAAGAAAGAAAATCATAATATGATACATATTTTTTAATCCTATCTAAGCTTTCGGCTTACATAAGCCATTATCAAAGATGACAATTGCATTACAATATATTAAACGATACACGGACAAAACAATAATGATAGCCTGTTTTTGTTTGCAAGGAAGATTTCCAAGCAACGAAAAACTCGTGCATACGAGACGCTGGAAGCAAAAATCGCACCGCAGCTCATGGCGTTACACATGACCACGCGAGAGTGACAACAACAAGTATTAAGTATGGGAAGCCGTTGGTATAAATCAATGGCTTCTGTTATTAATTATAGGCATTTAAGAATATTTGTCTTCTAAACTAAATGAATTACTTAGTTATGATTATTTCAAATCCTCCTAATTATTTCTATCTATATATGTTTTATCAGTAGAAAATGTTAACACCTCAAACTGAGAAAAAAGAGGAGGAATAGAAGACTTACAATTAATTAAAACACTATTACACAGCCGCCAGTATTCATGAGAACCAAACTTTTTTAGTGGCTATACGATATCTCAGTTTGTCAGCAAACAGAGCCTCTTTAAGTATAAGTTTCAAGTTATTGCGACACAAATTGGCATATGTTGGGATCGGAATTAACTCGCTGGGACACCACAAATAAGTGATTCCTGTGGGCTATAGCGGCTGTAGATTGGAGATTGTGATTACATCTGGTATTTGCGAGAAAATATAAACCGTCAATTCCGGCTCTGTGGCAAAATTTTCAATAGGAACGTTAAGAATACCAATTCGGATAAAGTCATGAAATAAATCCCAAAAAGTAAGCTGGTATAATAATAAAAAGTACTATTTATTTGTAAGTTAACTGAAATCGTCATTTCTTATTTATTTTTGGACTATTGTCATCATCTTTGTTGTTTGTATCACAGCGTTTCCGTCCAGGTGTATATCGATTTGGGTAACTTACATGGAATTGTATAGTGAAACCTTTATTTATTATCGGGTAGTTAGGCTGGTTTCGTTCTATTAGTCATGTCTAGGCTAGGGATGTAGTCTATTACTTTTACTTACCAAAGTTCAAGACTGAAACTGCCATACCCAGGGATTGAACTTAAAATCACTATGTCACCAAATTATCCACTGGCCCATTGTTCCGGAGGGTAATTTGCTGGAGAATGCATTCGAGACATTTAAACCGTAGATTCTTTTACTTTTAGCAAATTCATCGATTACATTCTTGTAGGAAGGATTGTCACCACATTCTACCTACAATCAACTTCTTCAAAAGGAAGAAACGGCTAACAAATTTGCAACAAAAATTTAATTACCTCTCACTCTCTCTCTTTCTTTCTCTCGCTCTCTCATATATATATATATATATATATATATATATATATATATATGGCCTGACGATTGCGTCTAGCATGAAACATCCTGTCGCCTCTCCGTGTTGACTTCAATGTGCACATTTATAATTACACACGCTCTATCTCTGATACTGAGCACTTTATCCCTTAGAAGTATATTTCTCCATATATATATATATATATATATATAAGTGAACGTTGAAGTTAAAATTCAGAAGCGACCGCTATTTCATGCTGGACGCAATCCTCAGGCCACGAATGCTGGATTTTTCCTCGGCTATTTATATGTATGGGTCAGTGGTGCATTGTGGGTAATCTATTCTGGCGGTTATTTTTGCAGGAGTGTTTATTCATTTATTTATTTGTTTGGGTTAATTTATTTTACTTGTTTTTCATTTTCATTTTGTATTATTTGTTCTTCTCGTTTTTTGATGTTCTATTAACGTAGTAAAAAAATTGGCGAGGGATTTACTTAGGTCACTTATTTAATAGTTTGTTTTGGTCTGTGAAGATAATTAAAACTATTTATTCGTCCAATGTTTAGATTGCTTGGCGTAGTCTATTCTGTTATTTTGGCGGGTGGACAGTTTTTAATTTATTTATTTGGATTGATTATTTTTACTTGTTTTTGCTCATTTATGCTTATTTTTATTAGTTCTAACGGTTATTTTAGCGGGGGCAATTTGTTAATTTGTTAATTTTTTCGATTTATTTGGATTAATTTTAATTAGTTTTTTTATTTATCTACTTTTTTATTTTGTTTATTTTTATTTATTCTATTTGGTTTTCGATTTTTGAGTAACGTAGTGATGTTTTTTTATCGATATATAGCAGTTATACCTACTTTTACGTCCAATTTTTGGATTGGTTGTTGTAGTCTATTCTGACGGTTATTTTGGTGGGATTGGTTTGTTAATTATTTTATTATTATTTACTTTATTTACTTCTTTGGGTTGATTGTTTTTAACTATTTTATTTTTTATTTATTCTATTTCGTCTATTCTAACGGGATTAGTTTGTTAATTTGTTTATTTTTTGTTTGGCTTAATTTATTTTACTTGTTTTTTATATTATTTTGTTTATTTGTCTTTATTCATTTCAGTTTTCAATTTTTAAGTAACGTAGTAAAAATTTGTTTTCATATCTGCATGTTGAGATGAGATCAAATCGTTTATTTAGTAATTTATTTGGTCTGGGAAGGTAATAATAGCTATTTTTTCCTCCAAGCAAAGTTTGCAGGTTTTTGATTGATTGTTGTAGGCTGATGATCTTTTCCTTATTTTCCATGATATTTTTGTTGTCATTTGTGTTTTGGTTTTAATTTCCCAGATTTACTTGGAAAGCATTGTACTGTTCACGTGTTTACTATATATATATATATATATATATATATATATATCCAGGTAAGATGAGAATGAATAGGTTACAATTCCAACGTTCGTAACATTTAATTTAAAAGAGGGCTCAATACAAAGTAGAGCAATATTTTTTTTTATTTTAGGATATTACATCGAAAACATGTCAAAATCACTACACGATTGCACTCGTGTTTCGATGCGTATCAATGCAACTCATCAGGCGATTGTAAATTACTGGCGAATGAACGATTTATTTAGATTTAAAAGCAAAATACAACCTCTTTTGCGAAAAAAGAAAAGTGGGGATATAATGTTTTTGGGCTTTACTCAGATGAATTTAAAATGCTAAACAAATTATATGCTTCGTGAGCTTCCTGCATCGAATATTTTTAAAGTTGATAAATAAATAGCTTCTTTAAGAAACTAGTAAATAATTCAAACGTATAGAATTACTTGGTAAATTAATATGCCACTGTTGACTAAAGATTTTTTATATAAGATGTTAATAACAATAACCAATCAATCCAAATTGTCAAAAATACCAGCCAAATACCAATACATGTGAACAGGATGCTACTAATACTATCAGGAGATTAATACAAAATTATATTATATCCAAATTAATCTTACAAATAGAAAGATAAGCCATATATGGTGCAACACAGTTCAACTAAAATCTAAGAAAAAGCCTTGTCAAATTCCAAGTCTAACTGAATTATATGGTGAAAGGTAGGTGTTTACAATTTACCGTTAACTCGGATCTTTGTTTAATAAAGCATTAAGGTTGTTTGATAAGAATGATTTTATGGGGTGACAAATTTAACAAGAACGGAAAAAAAAGAAAGCAAATGTATAAAAATTTGCAAAACACGAAAGAAAGAAAGAAAGAAAGAAAGAAAGAAAGAAAGAACAAAATACAACTTACAGTAGGAAAAAATACGAACCAACGAATACAAGAAAGAAAGAGAATTAAACTTATAGTGTGGAAATTTTAATAAGAAAGTAAAAAGAATAAAAAGAAAAAGAATGATGTTGAAAGAAAAGAAATTTAGGCGCTTGAAGAGGAAAAAGAAAGATAGATTAAAAGATGTTAAATTGCGTTCAAACATGAAAATATTACCAGGCAAGAGCAAAAAAAAAAAGACAAGTGTAGAAAGAAAGAAAGAAAAGTGTCGAAAAAAGAGCAAATTCAAATGAAAGGGCCCCCTCTCGCCCTTTATATGACCAAGTTCAGACACCTGCAGTTGGTATTATAGATAGTATACGTAAATCTCTTTAGTAGTTTCTTTCTTTCTTTTTAAGTCATCCTTTCCACGCTGACAAACAGGAAAGTGGACAAGCAAGGGAGATAATTACGAAACACTTTCCCGCTTGTTCCCCGAAGCGGTGAAAAAGTTCATTATTTTCATGACACGTTCGATCACCTGATGGACGGCTCTTCTCAAGAGAGTTATCGAAATGAAATAACACATCTGTTGTTATTTTTGAAAAGATCTATCCTCTGCCATCTGGCAGGTTCATTTTGGATGAAATATCTTACTCAGTGCCGGTAGAATTGATAAAAATAATCAAAACGACTCCATTTCGGAGATCCTGATAGTGGCATCTTCCTTCGTCACTCTGTTGAATTAAAGTTTGATTGCATTTGTCATAACCAGAAAAAATAAAAAGATGCCAAAGAAATGATCAAAATTTGTTAAAAAAATAATATTAATATAAACATCTGTTGACTTTGGTGAGCTTTTTTTTTTAAGCATTTCACCCCAAGGAAGACTGGAGTGCCACCACCACGCAAGAGGTTAGGGTGAGTTGGAGCAAAAGTAAAGAAACCTGATTGAGGAAAGGATAACGAAAAGGACGGGGAATTAGATGAAGCCATCAGAAGATGTCGATTGACATTACATTTGAATATTTCAAGGCTATAACTGTCAGGGAAACAAGTAAGAGGAAGGGAGTTCCACTGACGGGAAGGGCAAGGCATAAAGTTATTGGAATAGAAAAGACGGCTACATTTAAGCATTTCAACAACGAAAGGGTAGGACTAAGATGCCAACCTAGTAGCACGTTTAAATTTATGCAGTTTGGGAACCAGCGAAAATAGCTCATCGGAGCAGTTACCGTGAAAAATACTTGTAGAAAAGACAGAGGGAAGCGTCTGTGAGAAAGTGACAGTAGACGAGACGCCAGAACAGGGCCAACCATATTGCATATCCGTCTCTGGATTCTGTCGAGGACCTCGAGACGAACAGCGGGGTCACCAGACCATATATGTTCAGTATTCTTTTCTTTGTTTCTAACGAAAATTTTTCTGTTTCTTAATACTCTGCTTAGCTTTTGGAAGGCATCTTTGGCCATTCAATGCGTCTTCGGATCGCAGTGTCACACCTTCCGTCCTCTTTTATATCCCTTCCCTGATACTTAAATTTTTGTACTTGTTTGATTTTGGTATCCCCGACTTGTAATTTGCAATTGGGGCTTACCCCTTTTATTGACAACCAGGAATTCCCTCTTCTTACAATTCCTGGGTCGTCCTTTCTTCTTCCTTTCCTTCATTAACTTCTGTAGGAGTTCTTTGTACTTGTCTTTCCGTATTCACTTAAAATCTCGAGCCATTTTCTTAGATAGCCTCTTCATATCGCAAACTTTCACGCGGATAACATAGATGGCGCCAAACTTGTTCAAAAATATCTAAACTGCCAGCCGTATACAACAGATTTTTTAGATCAATGGCTTCAACTGAACGACGTCTACAAGTCTTAGTGAAAACGATACCTTTTCGATCCTCGTGGACAGGCGCTACACAATCATAAACAAAGAATACCAAGTCACAGAAAACACGTCACATGAGAACTTCCAACAACAGAAACAACTAAAATGAACTTCAGAATTAAATAATGACATAATCAAGATGTTGACAATCCACACTACTTTAAACCAAAGGTTAGGACGAAACCTCCATTAATACTGAAAAGAGTGATAACAGCTACTGGGCTTGAGAAGAGAAAATAATGACATAATCAAGATGTTGACATTCCACAATACTTCAAACAAAAGGTTAGGAAGGAAACTCTAGTCAATAGTGGAAAGAGTGATAACAGCTACTGGACTTGAGAAATCTCTTTTCCTGAAAAATTGTTGTAGTAGAAATATTTGATAATTTTCAAATGATAGTAACACTGGCTGCTCGGTCGATGAATGCCAAAAGTTTCCTTATAAGGAAACGGCTGATATTACCATTACCATTATCATTTTTATCATTATTATTAGCATTATTTTTCGAGTTTATTTCGGCTTACGGCCATATTCCGTTTAAACACCGGTTCTTGTACAATCAACAAAGTTAAGCAACATTGGGCAGTGCGTAGATGAGTGACCGCTTAGGAATACCAGATGCTGTAAGCTTGGATGTGCGGGTGGGGTAATGAATAACGATTCAGAGTTGAAAATCGGAGAGTCGAGTTTATATTCCAGTCGGGTTCGTTATATTAGCTTAAGCGCAAATAAACTCTACTACCTCCCAGCTATGTGTTAATTAGAAGGTCTTATATCAGTAAATCCCTTATATAAAAAAATGCTTACAATTTAAAAATATTTTCTGACTTTAATTAACCTGCAAATGGTTGATAAACCGTGAAAAATCAAATCAGTCAATCGAGTTTTTTTCATTAGCCTACTATCCCTACAGTTTGTAAGAATCTTGATAAAACCCAAAGAATCAGCAATATTATTGGTCCTGATCTGGCGGCTCGGCTTCAGTCACTTTCCCACCGACATAAGGTTGCCTCCCCACTGACTTTTCTATAAATACTTTTATGGTATTTGTAAGGTTAAGCTCTTTTTTTAATTTAAGAGCAGTACGTCTAGCGACGGAGTCTCATCAATTTATAGTTCAATTCCCTGCATATGACCGTAATTTTATGCTAATATTTTCAAAGATTCAAATGCAATATCAATCGTTATCTCTTTGGTAATGTGCAGATTGGTTTGGTTTGGTTTGGTTTGTTTTACGGTATATCAACCTCAATGGGTTATTTAATGCTGAAAACTTTCTTTTTTTTTTTGGTAGTATTTTTGTTTTGTCAAAAATCTATTCCTGTTAATATTTTTTTTCTCAAAAATGTATAGCTTGTAATATTATTTTTTTCAAAAACGTATAGGTAGTAATATTTTTTCAAAACCTATAGCTGGTAATATTATTTTTTCAAAGACGTATAGCTGGTAATATTATTTTTTCAAAGACGTATAGCTGGTAATATCTTTTTCAAAAACGTTTGGCTGGTAATATTATTTTCCCAAAAACGTATAGCTGGTAATATTATTTTTTCAAAAACATATAGTGGGTAATAATTATTTTTTTCTTTAAAAACCTATAGCTGGTAATGTTCTTTCAAAAACTTACAGCCTGCAACACTAGTCCTTCAAAAAAAAGTATGGCTGGTAATATTTTTTCAAAAACGTACAGCTGGCAACATTATTTTTTCAAAAACGTATTATCATAGGCCTTGCTGTTGGACGTAGTTTATCGTCATACCCAGGACGAGATCTGGCTTTGGGGATGCTGTTGGACGTAGTTTATTGTCGTACCCAGGACGCGGATGTAGTCTATCGTCATACCCAGAACGAGATCTGGCTTTGGGGATGCTGTTGGACGTATTTTATCGTCTTACCCAGGACGCGGATATAGTTTATCGTCATACCCAGGACGCGGATGTAGCCTATCGCCATACCCAGGACGAGATCTGGCTTTGGGGATGCTGTTGGACGTAATTTATCGCCATACCCAGGACGCGGATGTAAGTCTATCGTCATACCTTTGGGGATGCTGTTGGACGCAGTTTATCGTCATACCCAGGACACATGTGCAGATTGAAACGTTATATGAGCTCTTCGCTCCAGTACCTAGACTTTTTGAATTTAAGCGCAGTACTAGACTAACGACGAGATCTCATCAATATACCGTTAAAGTGGCTAGATGTAGCCGTAAGTTCTATGCTAACATCTTCTTCTTTCGCGCTTCTCGCTTGTGGAATTCCCTTCCGGTTCCATGCTTTCCAGACAACTTTAATCTGCATAAATTTAAATGCAATGTCAATCGCTATCTACTGTCCTCCTGGTTACTCTTTTCTGTTCGCGCTCATTGTTAATGCTTCTGTTGCTGGAATTTTTGGGTACTAGTGAGCCAGCCAAAATGAGCTGACTCATTTTATAGTTCACCAATAGAATGGTTAACCAATCAGAAAGCTCAAAATATTCAATGCGACGTGTATGAAGGCGGCCATGTTTTTTCCGAATATTCACTGCCAGCCTTTGATATCGAAGACTGAAGAATTACGGAACAGCTGCTGGTGGTATTGGCGATATAGTCAGATTCAGTAGAGTGTCTGACTCGTGAGTATTAATCTTTTAATATTATTTCATTGAACAGATTACGTACTGCGCTGTAATCTATATTCATAGACTATGGTGAACATGGTTAACATATGTTCTTATTTATTCCACACACTGTAACCCCTTGTGTCTTAGTGGCTTTACTGCCTTATTTAGCGTGATGCTGATGAAAATAAATCTAAATATCTATGTCAGTCTTTTCCTATCCTTCTTTCTTTCTTCCGGCTCCATGCTTTCCAACTAACTTCAATCTGCAAAAAATTAAATGCAATGTCAAACGCTATCTACTGTCCTCCTGATTACCCTTTCCTTTTCCTGCTCATTATTAATGTTTCTGTTAGTAACCCCTTGTGTCTTAGTGGCTTTATTGCCTTGCTTTGGGACTAACTTTCTTTACTGTTATCGCTGGAAACTTAGTGACATTAATTTACCTAAAACCTCAAGCACCATCTTTAGTATCTTCACAGACCCTAGAAAGATGGGATCAGTCTACTCTCAACGCATATTTTGGATTGAAAAGGCATTTATATATGTATAACTGGCTACCCGTATTCGAGGATATCCGTCTAAAAGATCAACTAACCAACCCTGTTGCAGACACTTCCGCAGGCGCGTTTGAGTTTATTCAACATCCACAGAGCCCAGCTGTGGTTTATACTGCAACTAGAGCTGAGCAGACTTTAGTTACGGTTTCTGAGAATGAGCGTGTTATCTAGCGTGATGAAAAATTTAAACAAGGCTAGCACGCTCAATCCCTCGGCCACGATGACTTGTGATTTAATTCTAGCACAGTTATAGACGGGTCCAAAGGTTCCGTCTACGCAATTTCACTCACAATTATTGGGTCAAACCGTAATACGGTTTTCAGGCACTTTTCAAAGGTGCCGCACACTGGGATCGACCCCTCCAGTCCTATGACATCAGGAAGCCGGCTTCCTGACAAATCGAACATGGTGAGATTCGAACCCGGGTCTTATGGTTAGAATGCGAGCGTTCCAACCACTCGGGCACGCGCCTATGAAAGAGCAAAGCGTTAAATTAAATAACAAGCAATGGTTGTTGCAGTGGGAGATACGAAGATGTTATTCTTGGTATACGAAGAATTTATGCGCTGTTGTCATTAATTATTCCAAAAGTTGTTCGGAAACTTTCAAAGATCCATCGACGAGGGAGAAAAATGAAGAAAGTAAACGATAAACGAAAGGGGAATAATAAAATTTTCATAGCGTGTTTATCTGCTTAAAAAGAGATGTTTGAATATTTGACCATTAATTGCAACGCTCTTTCTCAAGATCAACGGACATTATCTGGCCTTTGGGAAATCAGGTCTTTTACGATTTTCATTTCACTTTAATCAAAAACAATAAATACTCGGTGTAAAGGCAAAATTGTCCATTTGTTAGATTAAGCTTTCAACTGTTGTTTCTT
Organism: Acanthosepion pharaonis; assembly: GCA_903632075.3. NCBI lineage: Eukaryota > Metazoa > Mollusca > Cephalopoda > Sepiida > Sepiidae > Acanthosepion > Acanthosepion pharaonis. The sequence goes on from CAHIKZ030000343.1 coordinate 615,550, forward strand.
AGAAATGATTAAAGATATCTTACTGGAATTCTCCGTATTGGGTTATACATTGAGCAATAAGAATGCATAATTACTCTCCAAGCTTAACAGAAGAATCGTAATGAAAATGATCATCAACTAAAATGACATGTTCATCATTAATTAATCATAGCTAATGATCAGAAGATCATGAAGGATTGAAAGTTCATACACACACACACACACACACACATATATATATATATATATATATATATATATATATATATATATATATATATATAGTGTAATTGGGCTTTAGCTTCATATATATATATATATTATTCCAGGATCATTTTTGCAACTTATTAAAGATGATCTTCGCTCTCTCTAACCGTCTAACATTCTGTCTTGGAGTAATAAGCTGCATCACAATTTTCACATACGATTTCATTTTCAAGTATTTTTCACTGTTCTTTGGACTGTCATAGCTGAAACTCCTCTCTCACTTGCCAAACGTCTTATGAATTGAGTTGGAATTTTTTTTCTAATTGATCTCTTTATCTCTAAGTTGAAAAGATGATCCCTCCTGATCGAGTATTCCTCTCCACTGTTCACACTTTTTTAAACTTATTCACTGTTCCCTTGATGGTTCTTGAATGAACTTTGGAGCTGGAAGCCAGACTATGAATTTTGGTATCATTTGGTATCTGAATGACCATTTTCCTCACGCCATTGTTCATATGAGAAGACAGTGGAGATGACACAAAACGATTTTAACCTGTTCTCTTTCTAGCTGAATAACTCAACCGTATGGGATAGCCAATTATGCTGTTAGCCGATCTGGATAATGTGCTGTTACACCTGGTACATATATATATATATATATATATATATATATATATATATATATATATATATAATAAATGTGACCCGATTTGGACAATTTTGTTGTTACACCTGGTATATATATATATATATATATATATATATATATATAACTGATTTAAAAATATGGTTTCATCGCTACACAGAAATTACCATGTTTCAAAATTTGTCGGACATAAGTCCTATCGTACCACATTTAAAAAGACATTCCTGTCCACCTTCACAATACAGGAAAATACTTATTTACAATATAAATCTACTACACCTCGAAGATAATAAACAAAAACTACATATCCATGAGGGTTTCTATATCAAAAGCATCTAACCAACACTGAATAATGTAGTAGCAATGGTTTAAAATGCATTTGACCAACATTTTATGCTATTTCGCATTTCTACCATCTGTTGTTAACTCCCTTAATTTTAGACTCGTGCACAAAAACACTAAAACTACAATGGATAAATTTAAAATGTAAAAATAACTATAACAGTGTGTTTATAAAAATCACCATCACAACGATCACCATCACAACGAGCACCATCACAACGAGCACCATCACAACGATAGCTTGTCGTCACAATTCTTCCCTGACGATGACCTTTGAGGTGATTGAATGTCCCTGGGTTAACCTTTCTTCATGAATTTCAACATAACATCAAGAAGCTAATGAGAAAACTAGAAAAAAATTAATATAACATATGTCTATATTATTCAATGTAACATGCTTGAATGGTGATATACTACCTATATATATATATATATATATATATATATATATATATATATATATATATATATATATATATATATATATATATATGAATATATATATATATATATATTATAAATATATATATATATATATATATTATTAGTCCGACAGTTATTTTAAGACATTTTTTATTTTATACGTTCTTTTTTATAGATACAAATAAACAGTATTAAAGATATTTACCGGCTATATGACGGTTCCGTATAGGATACAGGTTCGATTCCTGTTGTGGGACGAATATTTTCTGTGAAAATTTCTCGAACATTCAGACGGGTAAATGTCGTTAATACTGATTATTATAAACAGAGCAATTACTTAAATAATTGCATCTATAAAAGAACGTATAAACAAAAAAAATGTTCAAAAAATATATATATATATATATATATATATATATATATATATATATATATATATATATATATATATAATTGTATACGGAATTAATTCCAATAACCAATAATTACTATTCTTACAAGAGTTCCCAATACAAAGTAGAGCTGATATAATTAATTATTTAGAAAATTTATAACATTAACATGTTATAAAAATCACTACAAAAATAACCATTTGTTTCGAACACTGTCTATTCTATTCTTATACTATGGATAGAATCAATTTCGGAGTATCACTTAAGAACATTCCCACCACAATGCATCATCACTTGATAAAACACCGGGAGGGTTGAAACAAAATGGCTATTTTTGTAGTGATTTTATAACATGTTTATGTTATAAATTTTCGAAATAAATAATTATATACTATATATATATATATATATATATATATATATATATATATATATATATATATATTCATTCAGTGTCCTTATTTCTTTTGTGTCTTTATTTTGGCCGTAGCACTGAAAATCATTATTTTCTTAAATAAATGCAATATTCACTCAAGAAAAAAATGATTTTTACAATCCCAAATATGTTTCGGCTTTAAATCACCCACAAAGGGTTGATAAGCCGTAAAAAATCTGGAATTGATCGTTTTTTTTATTATTAAATTTCCCCCAATACAAGCCTCGATAGACTGTCACCCACTTCATATTTTTCTACCTCTCCATATATCTATTTTATCTTTCTAACATATAAGGAGTGCAATTAGCCAATAATCTAACCGAGTCGATCAATAATACTTTAATCAATTCCATTTAAAATAAGCTCATAGCCTTGTGTCAAGTAGAACAAATATTAGTATATAATGATAACTGGGAACATGTCTCCCTGATCAAATTAAAATGACGGCCATATTTTGCTTTTTTTTTTTCAATTTTACGTTTCTTTTTTTTTCTCTTACCAACCATATTCCATTTACCTTTCGTCAGTACTTTCTAATTCAGATTCCTAAGTGAAAGAAACAGACAACAAAGCAAAATGACACGACGTAATGTGATTCAATGCTTTCTCTTGAGAGGAAGGTGAGAGATAAAATTCAAACGAAGTGAACGACGCTTCTAACTTCAATCAATCAAACTATTTATTTTCTGCACAAAAATTTAATATTCCCAATTGAAACAAACAGACGACAAAGCAAGTTGACACCCCGTAACATGACTTAAAGAACAAAATATAATCATTAAAAAATATAACTTTCACATGACAACGTTTGGGATGCAGTATATAAGATTGAACAACGATTTTAACATTGGGTATTTTTTCGTCTTTTATGAGCCATGTCTTCTGTAGAACCACATCTCTATCGTTTTGAAGTCTCTTCTTCATCTGTGAGAAAATTACCCAGCATTAACTGCTATACAGGAGGATACATAGGACATGACATTTTAACTTTCTTTATTAGATCCCGCGCCTAAAGAATTCGGTGTCACATTATCCATCATTTGTTAAATACTTTCCAAATATTTAAATTTCTGTAAAAGCTTGTTTTGATATTTCTAATTCATATCCAAAATGATTTTGACATCTCCATTTCGATGCCAAAATCAAGCAAATCCGAGAATTAAAAAAATCTGGGACGTGTCAAGAAGGCAGAATGTGTGACATCCAAACCCGAAAGGTTATTAGCATAGTGAAATGCGCCATCCAAAAACTAAGCAAGATTACAAAAGAGGAAAATATTTATTAGAAAAGAGTTCTGAACTGTTATATAATATTAGTCGTCTTATATGGCAGTGAATTCGTCGTCTTATATAGCAGTGAATTAGTTGTCTTATATGGCAGTGAATTAGTCGTCTTATATGGTAGTGAATGCAAGACAATCCTTTTATACGCTAAGCCAATTATTAAGAGATAGGAAAATGCAGTTAGAAACAAAGAGAAATTTTGCTGGACTGCAATGTAATATTTACTCTCCTATATGACAGTGAATGCTGGTCAATCTCCTCACAGAGAAAGAAGAGATACGAGGCGACTGAAATAGCAGACATAGAATAGAAACTATAAGGTTTCCTACAGAATGAATTTAAGAAAAGCGAGAAGAAAGGACTAAACATCACTTGCAAGAAGACAGTATTCATGTTGCCAGCAAAAGGGACAATCCAACATAGAATGTACACATTGCAGATACCAAAATCAAACAAACACAACAATTTAAATATCTGTAAAATGTTTTAACAGAGGAGGAAAGTGCGACACTGAAATCCGAAGGTGAATTGAAATAGCGAAAGATGCCTTCTCAAAGCTAAGCAAAGTTTTAAAAAACAAGAAAATTTCGTTAGTAAAAAAAAGAAAAGAGTGCTGAACTGTTACTTGAGATCAGTCTTCCTAGCCACCTATATGGCAAGGATTTGATGCAATAGAGAAAGACGTTGAGAATAAAATTGAGGGGGGATTGTGAGTAACGAGGGATGGGTTAAGGATAATGAGC